>RJWT010007169.1:0-27986 GCA_004365215.1 Cuniculus paca | reverse complement strand
AACATGGAAAAGGTGCCATTGGATTGATGCAGTTTATTATTGGTATGATCTAGAAATAATACTAATAGTATGTAAAAATATGAATGAAAAAATTTATTTAACAACCAAAATTGACTTGCAACCACACACGATTTGATCTGAGAGACAGAAGAAACAAAAAACTCACCGGCATCAGCAGCCTAACGCAGCACTTTTTTTTTTTTTTTCAGCACCAGGGATCAAACTAATGACCTCATGCTTGCCAGGCAGGCACTTAAACCACTGAGCTAAATCTCCAGGTACAGCATTTTTCTTTAAATAGACTACTTAGTGTGTTTAACTTAAGAGACACTGATTTTCAAAATGGAAGCTCATGTAATGTCCCAATATTTCCTCTGTATTCAAAATATTTTTAGTCAAGAACAAATTAAATCAAAGTGAAAGGAAATAGCAATGCCTATCATGAAGACTATTTTATTGATTTATGACTGGTTTGCTTTCATTTTTTAATGTCATTATTTTCTGGAAATAAAAATGCCAAATGAGGAAAGTGGCAACTAACAATCATCATTTTAAATGTCAGAATGATATATTTAATTGAATTATTACCTTGTATTTTAAAAAATGCATTAGTTTATCAGATAAGAAAACAGTCTAAAAGAAGGCAAATAACTGTTCATAGTCACATGAAACATGTACAATTTGATTTTAATTTACCTTCAGAATGTGACCAGGGAAAAGAGATTAAGTTGCAGTCATAAAAGAGTGTCATTAACACTAGAGATTTTTAAAGGAAGAAGGAACTACCAAAGTGATTCAGCTTGGTTCATTGAAAAGGCACAGGTTTCTTTCTCATCCTTTTGAATTCTTGCAGTATTCTTAAAGTGTTTTTAACAGGGTTTACGAGAATTAGCGCGTACCCTTTGAGTGGCATACAAATTCATGAGTGTGTATACATGTGCATGTGTCTGGGGCTGTGTGGGTATCTACTTGAGTGTGCGGATGTATTATACAGGTTTCTTTTTCTGGGAACAGAAGGAATGAGAGCTACTGTGCAGTTTTCAAATGCTCCCATGTTACTAAAAACGCTTAGAAAATTTTTAATGGAGAGCAATTGCTTCGATGAGCAGTTCAAATACGTTTCCACACATTATAGGACCTAAAAATACTGATTAAAAAGTTCAGAAAAATTTTAATGGAGAACAATGGCTTAGATGAACAATTCAAATATGTTTCTGGACATTAAAATACCTAAAAAATATTGATAACAATTCTAAGCAAATTTATTTAATGTGTTTATTTAGGTCCAGCTCATGCAGTTCCCTGGCTTAAACTTGCCTAGAGATTCTAATGCAGGATCAGGTGGTGATTTTTTTTAAGGCAGCATATGGATCTCTTCAATATAGTACTATTCAAATTACCTATACTTCCTTGCATTTTTGTAAGAAGATGAATTTAATTTTAATTTAACTTAAAAGAGTTTTTCACTCTAGTTTTCTAGTGTATTTTTTCTTTATGTTCGTTTGTTAAGGCGTTCTTAGGGCTTAACTTCCCTGATTAATCTCAGGTCATTTTTTTTAAATATAAATAAGTTTGGAAAAGAGACACTAGCATTATGAATTTAAGGAACAAAACTTTCAGGGAACAAAATGATCAGGTTGAAAAAGAATATCATTTTGCTCATTCAGATACAAAAAAAAAAGACTGACATCAGTATTATTCTCCAAAGCATTGAACATTTTAATAGAGATAGTAGTACATGAAATCATCTTCAAAAGTGATATACTATATGAAGATCACACACTTAATATACTAATATCACAAGGACCAGTTAAAGGTCCTTTAACACAAGATACAGGAAACAGGAGAAGTGTGTGTGTGTGTGTGTGTGTGTGTGTGTGTGTGTGCCTTTATTTGAGAAACAGAGAGGTTGTTTTTTGTTTTAATTAAAATGATAGCTACTTTAATATAATATCTTTGGGAAAAAGTCTTTCACTTCTAAGGGAGTCTGTTTTTCCTTATCATCATTTTAAGAAAACCCCTAAAAGAGCTACTTTTAAATAACTGAAGGTGAAATTAAAAACCTCATTGGAATAGTGATGGATTGTCGACTCTTAACAAAATTAATAAAAATTGTAATGTTAACATTTAAAAAGTTCATATTCAGTCCTCTAAACACCCCTATTTTAAATATGAGGAAACTGAGCCTTAAGGAATATAATTTTATTACAACTTTTATGTTCTGTGTCTGTAGCCAAATTTAGGAGAGATATTAAGCATGTATGGTTCCTTCGTATGATGTCGATTTGGTCGGCAGACGGAGAGGCAGGTGAAACTGCCTATTGAAGCCAGCGTTTAATGAAACTGCTAATAGAACAGAAACCCCATTAGAGAAATGAAGCCATTTTCTGTGGCTTTAGAAATTTTATATATAAATTCCTAACAGAAGAATCATTAGTCACATAGTAATTATCCTAAGGTAGAAAATGATCCCAAACATAAAAAAGAAGAAATCACTCATCTTTACCATTTTTTCCTGCTTAATTTAATAGTCTAGATGTATGCATATTTATCTAGACTGTATTCTTATAAAGCTAACTAAGATACTCAGCTTCTGAGTTTCCATAAACCCCTTCCAGGAAATCATTAGGTTTTCAAAAAGTTTGGAATTTACTGGAAGTAAATAAAAATAATTATGTTTTACATGATAGTAAAATATGAGAATATATCAGAGTTATGTGAACACATGTGTTACTGTAACAAGATTCTCTGATATCCTGTATAAGAACTGGACCTTTTATTAATGTCCACAGGAAAATAACAGACGTCAAAACAGAAATGTGGATGAGTACAAGAAACAACTGAAAAAATGTACCCAAAATGCACATTTGGGTTGAAATATTTATAGCAAGTCTCAAAACCTTGTATCCTTTCTCTTTTAAGACAACTAGGTTGCCTTTCCCCAACTACTGCCCCCACCTTATTCCTGTCTCTCTGTGCTTGAATCTAGTTTTTGTGTTCACTTCTGTCATTAAAATAGACATAGTTAGATGTCTTGAGTTATCTTATACGGGGCCTATAAGACTGTTTTAAAGCAATTCTACCCTATTATATGAGAAACGACACCAAGTTCCCACGAAATCAAGTGAAAGGCAAAGAGGCAGGATTGTACAGAGTAAAATTTATTGGTGAACCTCAGGAGAAGCATGGCTTGAGTATATGCCCATAATTTGGATCTCAGTGAGGAGAGCATATATTGGTGAAGATGAAATGACTTCACCTAACCCAAAATATACCTGTCTTATATTGAGCTGTATCAAAAAATGAGGTACATTCCTGGCACCAGGGTTGATTTCTAAAGCTGTATATGCCACTCTAATTTTTTGGTTTATTATAACTGCTGGAGGCTATGCAGGAAAGAGACAATTAGAATTACTCTGGGTAATCATAGCTGGTACAATTCAAGATGGATGTGGTCATGTCAAATAGTCTGGCCCCATAATAATCTGAACACTTGACTATTTTTCAGTTGTGTGAGTTCCACAATCTAAAGAGGGAAAGTCACATATATTTTACTAAAGTTGGAAAATAGCTTTTAAAAATATTTATACATGTTTTGTTTATCTAATAAGCACTGTTTAGTGTTACATTGGTCATCTCTTTTCCACAGGGATTTTTTTTTTCATCAAATGTTTCTCTGTGTTTAAATGGTTTAGTTTCTTTGGAAGTACTAATATAATTCAGTGCCTTTTTTTAATCTTATCATACAATTTTCCAAAACTGTATAATGTTTAGGTTGTCATGTTTCACATATACAGAATTCTCATTTTCATGGCATAAGTTTTGATGTGTATAGAGGCATTTTTCTTCTTCTAACATTGGTTTTTAATGCTTCTACACCTAGAAACAGCTTAGAGTCCAGTAAAATTATGTAACTTTTGACAATGTATGCATATATTTATTTATGTGTGTTTATGTGCACATATACTATATGTATGTAGCAATATATGTTTCTTTAATAATAATTGAGAGTTAGCATCTATAAGAAAAAAAATATTTGTAGCATCAAGTCTAAGGGCAATATTGATCCTCACACAGATCATTGCTGTTACTGCTCATCACCAATTTAATGCTGACACATTGTACCCATTCCTCACTAATTCATGGGTCTTACGACATCTTGATTCATGTTCCTACTCTTCGAATTTAAACACAGTGTGATAAAAATTGACTGTAATTAAAATATAAATTAGTGAAGAATTAATCATTTTGGCACAGGAGTTAAACAACAGTCTTGTGCCATGATACTTTTGAGAGTTTTATCCAACATTTTAAAGACAAAATTTACTCCTATATCAGGGTTTAGTTATTATTATGAGCAATTCAGTAGATAGGAACTCAAATGTGAGACAATATTTTAACAACAAGACAGATTGCATCTCAACACATGATCTAAAATTGTATTATTAAACTCTATATTTCAGTCAGTCATATACATGTATTTATCCATCACTTGACTTTGTGTAACATGTTTTTCCTTCTTTTCTAAAGGCTCCTACCTATTTTTGTACATTAAAAAAAATACTGATTGCTTTTACTCAGAGATCAAATCTTAGAAGAAGTTTTAAAAAGTTTAGTTACTCTATTATTTGTGAATTTTATCCTAATTATAAGTAGATTATTGTGTTTTTGGAATATCTATCTCTTCTGTGAAATATCAATCCAAGAATGTAAAATGTTGTTACATAATGCCATTTTCACCACTTTGAACATAACTGGAGTTTAATTCCAAAGACAATACTGACTATAAGAATGAAATTGTCATCTGAAAGTAAACACTTTTAAACTCAGGGATATACATGTTTCAATTTTAGTTCATGACCACCTGATTTGAAAACCTACCTACCAAAAATTATAAACATGAGCCAAACATTGTGTATTTTGAGTATAAAATTTGTGTCAAATTTTCACTGGTGAAGATGCTCAAATTATTAATCTTTAGAGATTAAAATTAGTCTGTTAGATCTCACACTTGACCTTTGATACCAATGATATAGAAACCCTTGATTCCAACTGTTACTGGTGATACTCAAGCCAACAATTGTGTTTAAAGATAACATGCAGTTACTGTTGGAGCTACCTTAGCTCAGCAATGACATGCTCACTGCTGCTATTGTTATCAGCACACTTTTAAGTTTGACTATTTCTGAGCCCCAGCTCAAAATAGCAAGGTTGTGCACGCAGAACTTCAGATCACAACTGAACTATAATCTTTAATGATTTGGAATCATCGCTGATCAATTAAATATGTCATCATTCTCCACCTTTCAAAATTACAAATTAAGTCTTTAAATTTTATTTTTTATTTGCCATGTGAAAAGCTCAATATTCAATATTGATCTCTTCTCTGTTTTTGTTGTCTCTGAACAATCAGAATGCTAGATTTTGTACCAAGCTTTCCCAACACAGGCTGCCTTAGCTCATTTTTAATCAATGAGGAGATTCAATCATACAACCATAGCAACTTCATTTCTGGTGCCCAGAAACAGTGGGTTATGATCTAGGATGGAACAGAAAGATGCTTACTTACTCTCCTCATGCATATTTGAAGCAGAGGAAGTCTAAGAAAAGCCTCAGTATTATTCTTGGTTACTTTCTTGTGTTTTTTTCCCCTCTATTTCTCATAGGATCTTTTACACTATGTTCCTTGACTAATTTTCTGTTTTAAAATCATTTGTTTCCTCTCAATCAAAAGTTGCATAATTCCAGTAATTATTAATTTAGCAGAATTTCCATGATAACCATGAATTATTACATTTATGCATTTTAAGTGGGAATAATATAAAATTGCTCATGCCAACTCATTGAATTTTAATTTCAGAAAAATCATATTCTTTGTGGAAGGATAAAACAGACAGTTGGATATTATAGAAAGACACATATTTGGGGAAAAAATCCCAAAATATAAGATAGGCTTTGTCTGGAATGCAGACTCCAGAATAGGCTTCCATATGTACTCTCTGTTTTTCATATTTTCCCCTTATTTTTTTGTTTGTTATTTTTATTTCAGGATGTGTGAATTATTCCAGAGTTTTCAGTGTTTTCTTAAAAGGCCCAGTAGCTGCAGCAGTGGGGCATTCCTCAGAGAAATGCCAGGTGTATCTACCCTCCTGTTAGATTATTCGCAGTTTGTGAGGTACAACTCAGAAACAAAATTATTTAAATGTCTGTGGATAAACTAAAAAACACATCTACACTCACTCACTCTTGACACTCCTTTTTGATATTCTTCTCAAGGATAAAATGTAAATTGAGGGCAGACTTTTCTCATTATGGGCCTTTCAGTTATGCCAATTTTGCCTAGCCACCTCTTCTTTTGCCTCAATTTTTCATTATCATTTCTTCTCATTTTTTGTTATCTCTGACTAAACAGAATCCTGTGACAATATATGCTTTAATCTTACCTTGTATTCTAGTAAGAGTCCTATATTTGCTTTGTCTGGTAGATTAAACCTTACACTGAATACATCAAAAATGTATGGCTCTATCCTGGAGGGAGGGTTTTTCCCTTTTCAGGTTTCTTTTTGTCCAGTGAGGATCAACTTCTGTTTCGACTTAAATCTATTTCTAACTCTCTCTCTTGTCTTCCTCAACAGCCATTGTCTTCTTAGATTCTTCAATTCTGTGCTGCTTATGATGACAAGGTATCAATTTTATAATTTCAATGTACTTCTCTGTGATAAAATGTTGGAGTCAATAGCCTTTTATCAAAAGTAGCTCAAAAATAGTGCTTATGGCTCAGCGGCACAGTGCCTGCCTGATAGGTGTGAGGTTGTGAGTTTGATTCCCGGTATAAATAAATAAATAAATAATGCTTTGACCTATAGAATCAGATTTCTGGGTTCCAGTCATCTCTGTCCCCCTATGTGTCTATCTTTACTTTTTCAACACAATTGAATTATGCTTTAATGTTTCTTGGATAAATATCTTCCATCATATGTTAGATGAAAACTTATTTAAGAAACTTGCAAGTTTCTTAGTTTTCTGAACACTTCTTTTATTTATTTATTTTTTTTTGCAGCACCGGGGCTTGAACTCACGACCTTGTGCTTGCCAGGCAGGCACTTTGGCTGTTGAGCTATATCCCCAGCCCCATAGTTTCTTAGTTTTCCAAAGTGATTGTACATTTGATATAGATATCAAATTAGCAATTTATACCAAATGCAGTCATTTTGTGTACTACCAATGCTAAGTATTGTTAGTTATTTTTATTTTAATCATTTCCATGTGAAGGCAATGATTTCTGGTTGTGTTAATTTGTATTTCCTTAATGAAAAATCAGATACTGTATGTATGTCATGTAAGCAAAAGTTCTTTAGAGCAGTATATGTTAATATTTGCTTCTTTTTTATTGGAGCATTTATCTTGCTATGATTTGATTATTAAATGATATTTCTACATCCTGGAATTAATACCTTTGTCAGAGCTATGTATTATGAACATTTTATTTCAGGTTTTCACATATTATTTTCTTAAGACTTTTCAAGAGCAATGAAAAAAGAAATTGTAGAACACAATTTATTATTATTTTCTTTTATGACTATACTACTTGGCCTCAGAAATCTTTGCTTACACCAAAGTTACATGGATTTTTCTTTTTTCCCAAAAGTACTATGCATTCTAGTTTTCCTTTAGACTTGTGGTCCATTCTGTGTTTATTTTTGTGTATGATGTTAAGAAGGAGAATTTGCTCATTTCACTTGTTTTCAATATCCAGTTGTCACAGCACAGTTTATAAGTCTCTTTTTCCTATTGATTGCCTTGTCATCTTTAAAAGAAATCCTTGACTATATATGTGCAAGTCTATTTCTAAACTCTACTTTTCCTATTAATCTACATAATTACCCTTGAACTAGTACTACACAAATAAATAGAAAATAAGACAAAGTAAGCCTTGAATTGACAAAGTATAAGTATTGCCATTTTCTTGCTAGTGCTTTAGCTATTCTAAATTGTGGATTCTACAAATAGGTGTTAGAATTAATTTAGCTTCTAAAGTATGAATGTATTTTGCCTGTGATTTTGTTAGATTGGAAGACTAATTTGAGGAAAATTACCATCTAAATGGCATTGGGTTTTCCTACCTATTGACATAGCATATCTCTTGTATTATTATGTAGATAGACTTCCAATATTTTTAAGAATTTTCTAATTTTCACTTAGAATTCTTTCACATTCACCACAATCTTTCCTAAATGTCTTTCTGAAAATATTGTAAGTAAAATTGTTAATTTTAGTTTGTTTCATGATCATTTGCTGTGAATATATGTGTTCCTACATATGCACACAGTTTGCACATTAACCTTTCTACAAGTCAAGAAGTTTAATTAGCTACATTACTTGGCTATATTCTTCATAATATTATACTTAGAACATGCCATCTGACAATAAAATCATTTCACTTCTTTTTCTGATCTTTATGTTTCATTTTCTTTGCCTTCTTGCAAAAAAAAAACAGAACAATGTTGAATAGATATACTAAAAGTAATAATTCTTGGTTTGCTCCTAGTCTTAGGGGAAAGGCAGTCAGTATATTACTATTAAGTAATATATCAGTGGTAGGTTTTACAAAATGCTTTTATTAAGATAAGTATCATTTCATTACTAATATGCCAGATATTTGCTTAATTTTGTGCAATTGTTTTTTGACATCTGTCGAAATAGCCATATGTGTGTGTGCATGTGTGTGTGTTTGCATTTTCCCTGAATTATATGGGTTAATTTTCAAATCTTAAGTTTTGCACTTCTGGGACAAACAATATTTAGCATTGGATAAATATGCTAACAGTTTGTTGCAAATATTTGTGCCTATGTTCATTAGGAATATTTGTATGTGCTTTTTTTCTTTTCTTTTTAGTGTGTGATAGGTTTTCATATCAGTTATTCAGCTTCTTTAAAAATGTTTGGAAACTGTATGTTGCCTCCAAGTGTTCTCACAAGAAGTCTCTCATCATTCCAATAAATTTTCTTCAAAAAATTATAACATGCTGTTTTGTCCTGGCTGTCTGCTTTCAGGAGTTATTCTCTATTTTCATTTTAGCTAATTGAGGATAATGTGGTGGGTCATAGTTTTCTTCACATAAACTGATAAGAGGTTCATTGCATTTCTTGAAGCTATAATATTCATTCATGCATCATTAAACTACCTATTCAGTTACTATGTCTTCAAGCATCACTTTTTGGCTGGAAGTTTAATTAGTGGTAGTATACTTATCTACCATGTACAAGGCTCTGAGTTTTATCCTCAGTACTCTCGAATTTATTTTTTCTTCATTTGTTCTCTTTTCTCCTTCAAGAACTTGATGTGTGTTTTAAACTCTATTTTCAGGGCTGGGGATCTAGCTCAGTGGTCTAAGCATCTGCCTGGCAAGTGCAAGGTTGTGAGTTCAATCCCTGGTGCCACAGAAAAAAAAAACAACTCTATTTTCATGTAAGTCTCCAAATCGCTGGTTGTTAACTTTCATCATTTTTCTTTCTGTCCTTCAAATTAAACCATAGTAGTGTAATTTCAATGTTACCAGCTCCTTCCTCTGTCATTTACCCTATTCAGTAAACTTTTATTTCACAGGACTTACTTTTATAAGTTCTAAAATTCCTTTTTGGTTCATTTAAATATTTTTTATTTCTCCTCTGAGATTTCATGTCTTTTGTGCAGTCTATTTCTTTTAAATAAACATAATTATAGTATCTGCTAAAATCCTGAACTATATCTGAATCATTGCAACTTCGGACTCTGATGTTTTCCTCTTGAAAATGAGTTATATTTCCTTGGTTCTTTATGTGTCAAGCAGTTTTTAATTTCATCTGGTCATTGTGTATGTTATATTCTGGAGGCTGTGGATTTGATTACATTTCCTCATAAAGGGGATTTTGCTGCTTGTTTCAATAGATAGTGAGCTTACTTCAACTCAACATATATAACTCATCTCAGTTCAGTGGGAGGAAGATTGATTCTCAGTTAACTTTTCCCATCCTGTCCAAGGTGATTGCTGTTCAATGGCCAGCCAGCTACTTGATTAAAGCTAGCACAGAAAAAATGGAGTTCTCTGTGCTACTCTTTGTCTTGGATCACTTCCTCACGTTCTGGCAAATAGGGCCTTCCAGGATTTCTTTTATAGTTCTTTATGCAGAAAGATCACAGGTTTTCTCCTGGAAATTCAGCTGTCGTGTACTGATCATCAGGCACAGTTTGTTCTCAGGCTAAAATTGGAAAAATAGGAGACACACCTATGCTGATCCAATATTTTGTATTTGTTTCCTCTTTAGACCCTCCTTGCGTATTTCACCCTGGGGAACACTGAGGTAGTTTTCCCTATTTTGTAGTGGATAATTACTGGAGGACGGATGTTAGTGGAATATTCCTCATATGGACAACTAAACTCTAATTTTTACATTTATGCTTACTCTAACAATATAGGCCTTTTCTGATAAAACATAAGCTATATCATATGACAATATGTCCACTATATTTTCAATGTTATTGTCAGATTCTACAATAGAAAATTGTATATAATAGGTACATAATAAATATCTGCAATCAGTAAATTAGTGAAGAATGGCCTTTGCTGGTGTAGTATATTAAAAAAAAACAAGAGTTAGAACTCAGATTTTAGTAATGGAGTTGGTAGCATAAACAATTTTGAGAACGTAAATAATATCGCTACTGTTGTTTTCTGATGTATGATTAACAACTTTAATTATATCTTTTATAAGTTCTCTTTTAATTGTGTCTTCATAAGTTCTCTTTTAGTCTCAGATTGTGGATATACATTCTATAAATCTTCTCCCAAGCCAACTTACTACTTTTCCCAGCATTTTGATTGCACTTCTACAACAGCAATTTGCATATTATATTTTCTTTATTGGATTTTCCTCTTTTTTAGCATAATGTGGTCAGGGAAAGTGTCCTATTTTCACTTTTATTATCTGAGTCCCAGGCACACAGATTACCCCAGTGCATTTCACAGAGGATACATGATTGAATGGCCAAGCAAATTTTTGGTGGTTTTTCTTTTGAGTGCGACATCAGGTAGTGCTGATAAAACTACTCTCTATGATGAATATGGCATTTCTGGCAGTTAGATTTCCTGTGACCATATAGAGTAGACACAAACACTACTCCAGAGACTTGTAGCTTTGCATAGTTACTATATCACTACTGTCAACTTCCCAAAAGACACACTGACCTTTGTTAATCAGTGCATCCTTTGGAATACACAGTCATGGAGCTTTTAGGCTGGAAAACCATAGTCTGCCCATAAAGATTCCCTTGTGCAGGCAGGAGATGGTTTCTATCTTCTTTGTGCTTGTCATTAGGAGTTCTTTGCTGACATGGCACATCTTCTTTAACATGCAAGAATGCAATCATTAGAAGTTTCTGGATTACTGCACTAAAATTTATGATGATCTTCATAGCCACTTGAGCTAAAAATGCTTCCCAGAGGACCAGCAGCACAGTGTGACACTAGCTACCATTAGTAGCATATGTCCCAGGGTAAATTTAATGTAGTGCTCGCTGTTTTAAAATAGACATTTCTTCTATGTAACAAATGTATACTTCTTTTAATTAAAGCTATTCTGTCTTTTTAAGTAAGAAAAAAAAAATGGCAACAGGAGAAAAGAAATAAAGAAAAATTTCCATGATTAACAAATATATTTTCTCTTCCTGTATTAATGAAACGATCATTTTAATTTTTCTTTCAAGTGGTACTAATATTGTAAAGAGATGATTATTGGTAATTCAAGTCTGTATTGCAAACATTAAAAATCCGGTCGCATAAATAGATGAGTCATTTATTTTCCCCTGGCCACCCAAGCAATTAGTTCCAAAGATTCAAGGTGTATGTGACCACAAGATATTAAAATCTATCAGCCCTTTTAATGTTTACACATAAATATTGCTGCCAGAAGCCGTAATGAATATTTACATATCAAAGCTTACCATGTTACTTGGAAACTGAATTCTAGGGAAATTATCCCAGGAATTTTTGGTTTTCCATTGTTTCCTGTCAAATTTAAAGCTGTGTTTATATTTATTAGCCAAAACATCTCAAATATAAGGTTAGACTTTAAAATAATAGATGTAATTTAAAATACTATTTTGAGAACAAAAATTGTAAAAAATTGTGAAATTTTTAAGTACTATATGAAACAAGTACATTTGCCTACCTGATGTTATATGATTTCTTATCAGTTATTCTTCATCCAACAGGATTTAATTACTTATTCCATGTCTATTTAAGCAATACAAGCAAAGACTTCATTGCTTATGGTACATCTCTTATTTTTCATTGCACCACTGTTTGCTAATGCCCACTTTCCGCTAGATAAAAAGGGAATCAAAGGAAGTATTTATCTGAGGCCTTGCATCGGAGAAAACATATTCAATCTATCACCCATTCAAACCTGGTATAATAATGAAACTTGAAACTCCTTTTTAAAACCAATATGCTATTAAGAAATATTTTTGGGGACTGGAGATTTAGCCCAATGGCCTGAGCACTTTGCCTGGCAATTGTGAGGTTGTGAGTTCCATCCCAGATACCAAAAAAAAGAAACATTTTTTTCTTTTTATCAGAGTGACTTATTTTCTTATTCCTAGTCAATCTTAAGGCCTGCTACTCCTTCTCTTCTCTTTCCTCCTCCTATTCCTTCTCCTCCTCTTCTTCCTCTTCCTCCTCCTTCTCTTCCTCCTCTGACTCCTCTTTCTCTTACTCCTCCTCCATGTCTTACTTTTCTGAAAGTTCAAGAAAATGCCTCAGAGTGCAGGCCTCTTTTGAGAAATTTATATGTTCTTTCATACTAGAATATGGAAGGATTTGTTTTAGAAAGACTATTTTCTTTTTTTTGATAATTTCCCCTTTCCCTTCATTCATTCTTTTTTTACATCATATTAGAAACATGGATTTTTTATTAACACATTGAACTGCCAATTATATCTACATTTTTCAACTCTTTGTTTGAAATTCTTAGTACTTTTAGAGAGATTTCTTACAATTAACTTTTCTTACCATTCTTGTGGAAAAGAGAGAAATAAAAAAGTAATTATCTTCATATCTTCCAAGACTTCTTTTGCCCTCTGAATTTTTATTCAAAGCACACCATTCTTTTGGCTTAAATGCATAATTTTTTCTTTGCTAATTATTTTTCTTCAGTGTCTATTTCCAAGGTATAATTTTTTGAAGAGTTTGTTTTGGCTACTTAGTTTTGTTGGAAGCGTTCCCTAGATTGTCTTGCCTTCTTAACTGTCCTTTTCTAGTCAAGTATGAGTTGATTTCACTTATAGAAATTTCCTTACTTGACAATTTTTAATATCAGTCTTTCTTTTAAATGAAAGGCTTCCAAATGTTAGTATTTAAAAACTTTTTCTCTAGTCTTACTGAGTTTATCATAATTATTTTAACTTCGATGGAAACATACAGTTGAATGTGGGTAATGGTACTTGACTCCTGAATTTCTAGGAATTAAGGAAGAAAAGTGTTGAGAATCCCATATTTATATACATATATTGTTAATTTAATCTCTGCTCTTCTTATTTTGTGTAGTGTTTAGTTTCTCCAAGTCCACACCATTTTCCTAAAAGTAATTAGTAATTGAGAAGGTAATGAAGGTCCAAATGTTCTTTAAATAGATTTTCAGCCAAATTTCTTTTAGGTTCGTTTCATTAGGCATGGTTTACAGTGTCTCCAAATACTGAGATTCAGGGTCTCTACAAGATGGATTATTTCATTTATGATCAGGATGTTCCCTTGTACAAACCTAACTGGTGACTTTACTAACTAAACTAAAATAGTTGTCACTTGTTCAGGGGTTGTTTTGCAAAAAAAAATAACGAGTTGAGGAATTTTTTGAAAGTCATTTATTAAGAATAGTTTCAAGGATAGATAGCAGTTGAGTCAGTCGATCTAGAAAGGGAAAGAGATGAAACAGAAATGTCAAATTAAGCCAATACTCCCCAGAGAATGATTTCCATTCCATCCCACAAGGAAGCTCTGAAGAGCCACAGTTAGTCCAATCATCAGACAAAGAAGCTAGTATCTTTGGACCCTCCTGAGTGACTCTCACAGTGAAAGTTGGATGCTGCCCTCTGCATATATAGAGTGGGTTCTAGAGCCCAGGAAGCAGTGATCCCTTTGCTGCTGTTGGTTAAAAGGCATGAAGAGGCAGAGCCCATATGTATGGAAATGGTAAAAGGATCAGAATAACTCTGAGTGCATTACTAACAAATAGTGCAACACTTCATCAGTACTATTTCTCTTTTAAAAAAAAATTGTTAGGGACTGGGGATTTAGTTCAGCAGCATGTGCAAGGTCATGAGTTCAATCCCTGGTATAAATAAATAAATAAATAAATAAATAAATAAAAATTTTAAAAAGTTAAAGTGTTACAATTTTTTTCTTTCATTTTATTTTAGTAACTTTGTGTCTTTACATTTTGTTTTGCTTTACATTTATCTATGATGTCAGTCTGATATAGTTAACTAGAACTTGCTAGGGGAGGCCCTCAGGTTCTTTTACTAATATGTTCTTCCTTTTAAAAACGAATGTACATGATGTAGTGGAAATAAATGGCAAATAACACTGTCGATTTTAAGAAAATAAAAATATTTATGGATTACTACACATATGATTAGCATATTAATCAAAATACAAGTGTAATTTTTGTATTAGATCTTTCAAAATACTCAAATTTGATAAGAGCATAAGAGACCCCCAAAGGCAGAAAATTTAAATTAATATAATTAAAAATACCTCAGATTATGCTCTGTAAAGATTCGTGAAGTTAGAAATGAATTAATGTTAACAAAGAGGCAATTAGAGCTTAACAATAGTACATTAAATGTAAGTAATTAAAATTGGAAATGCTATCATGCATTAAGTAAGATAATTGAAAAAGATTTGAGTATTATTTTCTTGATATTTCGTTTTGTTCTCTGAAAATTTGTAGAAATAAAATAACTTTCAATAACGTCTCAAATTTATTTCCTTTAATGTAATAAAGTACATAATTTCTTGTTCTCAGGGTGACAACTTCTATAGTCACATCTAATTTTATTTTTCACCAAAGAATTAATAATTAGAACTTTAAGATAAGCAGCAAGTGGACTTGTTAGTTTTCCAGCTGTTAGTCATAAAGAAAATGTTTCAAGTGCCTGTATGTATAGTTATACACAAGTATATGTATATATTTGGGTTCAATTTGAGGTTCTACACATTTGGGAGAAGTATAATTACAAAATTTGATTGTGTTACAAAACCATAAATATTACATATTTTCCTTAATTGTTTAATCAAACTCTGGTTATATGATCAACCTATATTATGATATAGTTCATGTTTTCCACAAATTTTTAACCATCTATATTCTTGAAAATTGTCTATAGAATTGAGGAAATTGCAGAGTATGTAATTTGTATTCAGTAAATACTATACTAAAATATCTCCAAAACACATATCCATGGAAACTTAATATTTTGTAGCAATTAAATTTATTTATGTATATTGAATTAGATTTTGGTGAGAGATGCATTACCAGCAGTCCTTTAAAGCAACCAGATCTTGTCTAGAACCTAAAATAATTCAATGGAGCTGTTGAACAGTACCTTAATGAGTTTTTAAAATATTCTTGCAAATAAAACTACTATCACTTCTACAGAATTTATTAAGGGGCAGCCACTGTTCTAAGCGTTCTGTTTCTGGTAATTTTATGAATAGAAAAATGAGTTAAGCAACTTTTTGAATAACTCATAAATAGTAACTGGTCAAATAGGGGGATCAAACATGTCTGAGTCCCATATCCACACCCTTGTCTTCCCTGAAATACTATTTCTTGAAGAACAGATCCTATAGCAAAAACATATAAGCAAGCATTAATCAAAAGGGGTATATTATTGTAACTTCAGTTAGTAGTATTGTTTCTTCTCTGTAGCAACATAATTTTTCCCAAGATAGAAAAATAAATGTGAGGATAAGCAAAGAAACGGAGACAAGTAGCTAAGTGCTTCTGTAGGTTAGGGTTAAGGTGCCAGTATGGTTTTCTGAGACTGAAATTTGGAATAAAATAATAGAAAGACTAGTGTTATATGAGCTAAGACAATAGATAGATAATTTTTAAATATTCAAAATGGTTTGGAAAAAGTAAAGGCTAAGAATAAGGAAGAAAATGGCAACAATAGGTAAACAAATTTGAGTTAGTATATTTAGAAATGCATCACTAGTGAAATTTGTGCATATAGCATGGTTTGTCACAAATAAAGCGCGGTGTATCTTCATGAGATTCTAGTCAGTACAGCACTGATTATGAGATTTTTTTTGTCATGGGAAAGTCAAATTATGCCATGGAATCCAGACTAGATTTTGGGAAGTGCTGTTGATATAAATGTGAGGCCAAGAGCAAGAAGTTTCCTATTGAAGGAATTTCCATAAATTGAGGTATTTGGTGGTTCAATGTCATCGTCTAATCAAGTAGCTAAGGAAAACTGTCTTTGCCAGACAGCAGACCCTTTTGCATTAAGAACAAAGGGAGAGTGAACACCATTCAAATGTGTTATTGGATTAGTCAGTTATGAAAACATATTCTTGTAAGTATAAGTCTTAGCAAAGTCTTTTATGCTGCAAATACAAATATCTATAAAAAGTTACTGAATTTTATTTTCCCTGGAGATAAAAGTATTTAGGGAGTATTTTATAATTGTATTGAATTAGTTTTCTGTTTTTGTCATCATATTCTTCTGATTTATAGCAATTATTGCCTACCAATATTATTATCCAGAAAGGATGATGCTTTCCCCTGTTGTAGTGTTGTTTTTATAACCCTTAACTCATATTCAAGCATTTGAAAGATGAACAGGGCATCAACACAGCCAAAGACTACAAAAGACATGAATGTATTGTTAGCTTAGTTGAAGTGAAAAAAACAAAAACAAAAACATGAATGCTTATATAAAAGTCATTCATCCCTTAACAAAAAGAAACTAAATGAACATGTTTCTTTCTTTTCTAAAATGAAACATCAGTTTATGAGTTATTTAATCCTTTAATCCAGACTGAAATCCTTTAACCCTGCCAAGAATAGCACAAAATGGAGAGTTAAGAAAAGCATTTCAAATGTATTCATAATTGTACCAATGAAACTGTGTTCCTTGTCAAGAACAATCTTGCCTCCAATTGCTTTTGTAGATTTTTATGCATCCCAGATAAATGAATATAAGAAACATGAATGCATGTTTATATATGTGAATATAAGAAACATTTTCAGAATTTACAGATTAATTAAAACAACTAGGGAAGCACCTTTTAGTTTGTTACAATATTGAATGTGTAGGCACGATGTTTATTTATGGATACATTTAGGCTGGAATGGTTTATGTTAGAAAAATTATTACAACTATTTATAACAATGATAATATTGGTAGCAACAACTAAGCTTAAAAATCGACTTATAATGGTTCAAAAACTAGAAAATTCACTACAGAACAGCAGAATTAACTTTGAACTTTAATAGCTTGTCTTGAAAAGTGTATCACAACTTTGATGAACTGCACGATTCATAATTGTTTACTGCTTTTATCTTTGACAAATAGGAATAAGAAACAGTTTTCTGCTTGGTTGACAAAGTAAAATTGTATGTTTTTGTTTGTGAGTAAAGGAAAATGCATTATTAAATACTGGTTACTTCATAAATATCGGTTGAGTGGTTGACTACTTCATCCTGATTATACTAAATAACAGGGCTGGTTGAGTTCTTTCTGCAACTCTGACATTTTTTTGTTGCTGTTTTCATTTTTTTAAAGCATTCTGGAAAAAGAGTTCACCTTCGATCTTCATACTGCCAGATCATCCTGGAGTTGCATTTTTTACTTTATAATTTTTTCCCTAAAAAACAATAATAAGTGAGTACCTTAAGAAAGATACATGAACAGTGCGGCATATAAGGTACTTTAATATTTCTTTCAGTTAAAATAAGTCTTCTGTGTCCATCACAGTTACTGAGAATCTTAAGAACTAATTTACAATAAACTATTAAAAATATTTCTTATGCTTCTAGTAGGTAACCTTTATTGGTTTGTCTCTTAAAAAGAATCTTTTTAATGAGTCACATACCACTGATGTCCAGACATTTGGAGAATGACAAGGATAAAAAAGACAAAATTCAAATAAACAAATGAACAAAAAAAAAATCTACTTACACTCAACTGTTGAAAAACCAAGGATGAAGAAGAAAATCCTAAAAGAAATCAGGAGTTTGGAGCATGTTCTATCTTTAGAAGAATAAGATAAGATCACAGAGGACTTCTAATCAGATACTACACAAATAACAAAAAAGTAAAGTGAAATATAGAAATTGTTGAAAAAGAAAACCACCAACCTAGAATTCTATACAAAAATATTATCCTTAAAAATGAAAAAAGCAACATAAAAGCTTTCTCTGTAAACAAAAACTGAAGACATTTATCAATAGCAGAACTGCCTTTAAAAATATTAAGTATTTTAGGCATGAAGGAAATAAAGGAGGAGAGTTAGCAAATAATGAATGAAGGTAAAATAGAACCTTCCTGTTAGTCTAAATTGATCTAAAAGATAACTATTGTAAATAATAATATTAATGCTCATATTGATATATAGATTCTACGCAATCACAACAAAATATCAGCAAAAAAATTTGTGGATAGTAACAAACTAAATCTAAACAATATATGGAATGATAAAAATCAGACTAGCCTAAACAATAAATACTAGGAAACAACAAAGTTGTTCAAAACCCAATTTCAAGGCTTATTATAAAATTGCAGTAATTGGCACAGCATGTTATTGGGGAAACTGCAGACACAGAAAAGAAAGTTTAGAAATGGACCAAATACCCATTGCTAATTCGTTTCTGATAGTAGCAGAGGAAATACCCAGCAGTAAGGAGGGTCAGCAAAGGGTGTTGGTGAAGTTGGGTGCAGACACAGAAACACACCAACAAATGAACATAGAAACAGACCTCATGACTTTCTTCAAAAGAACTCAAAATTCATGACTAATTTAACTGTAAAACAAAAAATTATGAATTTTCTAAGAAAAAAATATAGCAGGTCTGTCTTTCCTTAGGTTTGAGGATAAAGTTTTAGACTTAATACTGAAATCACAAAACATGAGAAGAAAAACTGATGATCTTGGCTTTATTAAAGTGAAAATTTTATTCTCTGCAAAATATAGTAGTAAGAGAACCCAAAACCCTGATATGGATTTATTTGAAAATATTTGAAAACTCCTTATGTAACAAAGCACTATATCCAAAATACTTGAAAAATCCTTATGCAACAAAGCACTATATCAACAGTATACAAAGAACTCTTTAAATTTGATAAGACAACAAACACTCAAGCAGAGAGAAACCCAAAGAGATGTGATAACTAAACATAGCCAGGCTTTCTTCTCAGTTAGCTGTAGGATTCAAGTGCCTGTACACCACGTCCTGAGAAAGAACTTCCCTAGGCCACTGCCATTCTGGAAAGAGGCACGGTGGTTCTCTCTTCTCAAAGCAAAGTCCTTCACCTTGGCAATTTTGAGGTTGCAAAGTATGGAATCCTGCTGTTTCTTGTGATATTCTCAGGCAATTGTTTCTATTGCCTTCTTCTGAAGTACATTGCTTTCTCTTGATAGACCTTTCAGAAATTAATTTCTGCTCTGTTCGATCTTTGCAGCTCACAACTTTACTGGAGCTTGCCTTATGGCTAAACTCAAAACTTTAAAATTCCATTGGGTTCTTTCCTCTTGATTCTCAACATAGTTCTGGCTAAAATCCCTCAATACAAGCCATGTCATCACCCCAACATTAGACTGCCTTGAAATTTCTTCTAAGATTAATTAGTCTTCCCATTTTAATCTATCTCAGGAAAGGTCCCTGAACAAGAACAAAATCCAGACAAATTTTCAGTTAAATCATGATACACATGATCTGGAGTCCAAAAACTAATGTAGTGCTTATTCCTGACTGAAACCTCCTGAGCCTGGTCTTTACCAGTTGCATTCCCATCAGCATTCTGGTCTTCTGACCTCTGACTAGAATCTCCCATAAATTTTTGCTTACAGCACTTCAGGACTTCTTTAGCAGACTTCTCTAAACTTTTCCAAACTCTTCTGCAAGCCAGTTCCAAAGGGTCCTGAACCACATGGCCAGGCAATGTCACAGCAACAATCCTACTTCTCTGGCACCAAAGTCTGTCTTAGTTACTTTTTTCACTGCTAAGACAAAATACCAAACACCCAAAATTAAAGAGGAAAAGGCTTATTTTGGTTCATAGTTTGTACACATTTCAGTCCATAATTGGGTGGTTCCAAACCAGAGTGGCATAGTAGAGGGGGACTGCAGGGCAAGCAGGAAGAAGCACCAGCCAAGCAGCACCAAGCCTGCCTTCCCTCTCTCCATTTATACTCTATCCAAACTGTAAACCTATTGATTGGTGCCACTCACACCCAGGGTGGGGTTTCCATTATCCACCCATTGTCCATTATCCCAGTATCACACCCTTATTCTACATTCACACACACTAATCAGCCATCTTCCAAAGTTCCTACCTATGACCACATGAGGCTTTGAGGCAACATCTAGATAGAAGCCATAACATATACTAAAACTGAAAAAAGAATCAAAATGATAAAAGCAGAAATAGTAATATATTTCATGAAGGAAAAAAAACGTTCCCAGGTTGAAAAGTTGACCCAGGCAATGGAATAATGAACAAAAGAAATACCTACTATCAAATTAATTTTTATTCTCTTTAAAATATATGTTAAAAAATAAATAAAGTTTAGAAAACATTTAGAAGTAAACTATATGTTAACAAACAGCAAAACCCAAGAGAGACAACATAAAAGGATACTGACATACAGTTTGCATGCTGTGTATGAAGAGGTAGTGTCACTGGCCAGGTCTGATGAGATCCTCTCTAAGAAGAAAGAGACCTGAAGTCCCCCTCACTCACCAGGTAGGTGGTAGGATCACTGAAGTCACAGAAACAAATTTCAGAATTTCTCACTGAAAGATGTAGAAAGATTCATTGGGCATAAAGAAAGACACACTCAGAAGGGAATGTGAGTGCTCACAGAGTGAGGTACATTTTGGTTTGGAACTGGGAATTTTTAATGTGTTCTTGACATGTCTTCAAGACATCTAAGAGCTATATTTCTAGTGTCTATAAGATTATTCCCTTAGTGGGTCATGTTGGAATATGAACCATTTGTGTGTGGTAAAGCATAGAAATATGCTATCCACTAAATAGTACTGTTTCTCTGTGCATGGAAGTCCAGTTTTCTAAAAAGAAAGAGGTATTATAAACTTGAGTATTTTGTGTGTGAATTTTTTTAAAGAGAAAATAAAAGCACAGAAAAATTAAAAACCAATCAAACAAACAACCGAACAACAACAAAAAACAACAAAAGCCAAATGACAACAAAAAAGAAAAATATCCTTAAATTGCATTTTTCTTGAAAGTTTTAATATTATGATTTTCCTTGTGTCTTTTCTATCTCAATTTTTTTTCTACTCTCAACATACTTTTGCTTGAAGATTGATCATGATTAGTTGAGGATCCATCTTTGAATCATAGCTAATTCTTTAAGCAATGCAGACAATGAAGCATAAAATATTTCAGATATGAAATAATTGAATATACTCATTTGTTCTATAAAAGACAAAATTACAGGAGAAAAGGGACATTGGGATAATAGAAAACAGTAATATGATAGTTTTAAGTCCAAACACATCAACAACCACATTAAATTTCAGTAGAAAATACTCTATGAGTAATTAAAGAGTACAGCTTGTAAGATTAGAAAAATCTATACCTTATCATGTGTGAAATTCAAGAAGCCCAATTAAATTTAAAAGAATTTTTTAAAAGATAGGAAAACATATCCATGGAACACATAGTTATGTAATAACTGAAACAGTAATATCAGACGAACTGTAGTCCAGAGAAAGGTAATACATAGCAAGAATAATGACAATCATTTCATAAGTTCATCATAAGGACACACCAATCTTGCACATTCATGAACTTACTAATAAACCTTAAAGATACACAAAGCAAAAACTGATAGAACTCCAAGAAGAACTAGATAAACTCATAAGAGTTGCAGACATCAATACTTTCTCTCAGTAATTGATAAATAATGCTGACATAAAATAAATGACAACATAAAAATTTGAATAGCATATCATCTTGTTTAACCTGGCTGCAATTCATGAAATATGCCATGCAACAAGGTGGAATTAACACTCTTTTCAA
This sequence comes from Cuniculus paca, assembly GCA_004365215.1. Taxonomy (NCBI): domain Eukaryota; kingdom Metazoa; phylum Chordata; class Mammalia; order Rodentia; family Cuniculidae; genus Cuniculus; species Cuniculus paca. Next base: position 5,674 of record RJWT010007169.1, on the reverse strand, counting down.
GGTCTCATAGAAATTTTACTAGGACACACCACATTTTGTGTGATAAAATTATACTCAGTGCATTTAAAAAGACTCAAACTATACAAAGTATGCTTTCTGTCTGAAAGATATTTATATTCACATTGAATAACAGATGACATTTTAAATTTCCAAATGTATGAGAATGAAATATATTTCAAAGCAACCTATAGTCAAAGGAAGAAAGAAAAATTTAAGAGTATTTTTAATGAAATAAAAGTGAATATATTTATCAATTTTGATGGAATGTAGCCACAATGTGATTTAGATGGATTTTTTATGGTAAATCTCTGTAGTAGAAAATAGAAATGTCTCGAACTAATGAGCTAAGAATCCACTGAACGACTAAAAAAATAAGAATATTAAGGAGGAAAATAAATATAAATTCATAAATTATGATATAGAAAATAAAAGCAATGTATAAAGTCAACTTAAAAGCCATTGTATAAGTTGATAAATTTAATGAACATTTAATCAAATTGATCATGCAGAACAATTACTAGGATGAATGATATGTAATTTGAAAATATATCCAAAATTCTTTGTACTTTTGCTCTGTCCTACATGAGCTTCAGTCGGTAATTATTTTTACTGAATAATGTAACATCGAAATAATGATGTTCAAATTTAAAGGCTGAATGATGAAAGAAATTGTTGCTTTTTCCTCTCTTTCTTCAATGCCTTGTGCTGGGACACTTTTCATGTTGTAAGGACTCTTAAGCACTTAAGCAGCTTATGAAGAGGTCCACATGAAAGAATTCAATGCCTCCTGCCAATAGTTATCAAGAAACAGGGTCTCCTTCTAACAGCCATGTGAGTGATCCATCTTGGAATTGAATACTGGGACATATCAAGCCTTCTGATGCCTAAAACACATGAAAAGACTGAGCTGAAATTATCTTGCTAAGCTGCTCCTGTGCTCCTGACCCAGAGAAATTTGAGATAAATATTTTGTATTTTGATCATTACATATCAGTCCAATGTGTTATGCTAAGTAATAAAAACTTTATGCCAATAAATTGCATGTGTTCATTTATTCAATGAAATCATCATTCCTCCTACATCAAAACCGATAAGACACTACAAGGAAAAAATCTATCTGCCTGACAATCACTCTTATATACATTTAAACTTTCTTACTCAATTTTAGTATCTTTACATAATACACTAGTTAATATTTTATGTGCTAAGTAAACAGTAAAAAACAAGAGCACATACAGTACCTGCATAATTGTTGTCTTGGTTACTTTTCTCTTGTTGCTGAGACAAAATACCTGACACCCAAAATTATGGAAGGGAAGGTTTATTTCTTACAGTTTGGGGGTTTCAGTCGACACCCAGCTGGCTCGAAGGCAGGGTGGCCTAGCTGAGGAGCAGCCTGGCTGCAAGAAGCAAGAGCTAACAGGGCAAAAGAGGGAGAATCACGCCTCCTTCCTGACCTTACACTGTATGCCGGCTCCACCCCTGAGCAGGTGCAGCACTCACACCGCCAATCCCAGCACTAGACAACAAACCAATCACGAACGCTAGATTCAGCCGCTTGCAAGACTACATGAGGTTTGAGGGGGCCACCTAGACACAAACCACAACATTTGTACAATATGATTTCAAAATAGATTTATTAGATCAAAATGGATTTATTCTTATTACAAAATTAGTTTTATTGTTGAAAATCAATCAAATTATTCTTCCCACAGAATCAAGGAGAAAAATCAGATGAGTGTCCCATGGATGCAGAAAAATATCTGACCAAATTCAACATCTATTTATAAACTCTCAGCAATCTAAGAGTAGAAAATTACTCCCTCAACTTGTAAAAGGACATCTAACAAAATCCATACCAATGTTATATTCAATAATGAAGTATTGAATGCCTCCACACACACACACACACACACACACACATATGCATGTACAAAAAATACCCAAGAAAGTAGCAAGGAGGCAATATTGGGCATTTTCAGCACTACTATTCAATGTTCTCTTGATATTTCTGAAAACAATAGCATACTTTTTTTTTTTTGTACTGGGGATTGAACTCATGACCTCGTGCTTGTGAGGCAAGTGCTTACACCGCTGAGCTATATCCCTGGCCCAATAGCATACTATTTGAGATGGAAGAAACAAAACCCTATGAAGAATAATTCAAAATATCTACAAAAATAATATCTACAAAACACTATGCCAAGTAATGAATTAGTTTGGAAAAATTAAAGGATACAAATACAAAATATAAAAACCAATTTTATACCAGCAATAAAAAATCAGAAAGTATTAGTGTAACATTTACATAATGCCAAAAATATGATTATAAAATATATATATATAAAACAAAACCAAACCAGAATGCAGTCCTCATACTCACACTACACACATATAACTCATATTATAGACATATAAGCAGAACGTAAAGGTGCTCAGAAAAAATGTAATTGGAAATCTTTATGATATTTGACAGGGCAACATTTCTTAGATGCAACTGTAAATGCACACAATAAAAGAAAATATGATAATTTTATTTCATCATAATTGAGAAATTCTGTGCTTTGAATGTCACTGTTAAGAAAGTGAAGAGTGATTGGAAATAAAACACTCAAGGTGAGACAAAATATTTGCAAACTCCATCACGACCAAGCACCTGTATCTGCATTATAAAAATAACTCTCAAAATTCAACATTAATTATATAACAAGGATTCCATTCTATCAAACTTTGTCATATTTTCATTACTTTTCTGACCTCACAAATAGTTTACTCTGAGTCCTTTAGGCTTTTTCTAAGAGTCTCCTTGAATCATTTTCAGCTTTTACTTATTGCCAGTCTCAAATCCAGTGTCACACATTTTAGATATTTTAAATGTCTACTCACATCTAGAGTTCAAACTTAGTGTCATTTGTTTCAATAACACCAGTAGTACTTCACTTACATGACTTAACTTGGGGATCCTGAAAGTGAGTCAGGTTGTTCATAGAGCAGAGGTTACAATTTCTCTCCACATGGACCTCAACACATGCTGCTGGGTTTCTTAACAACGCAGAAATGGTTTATATGCATGATTATGCTAGGAAAACAGGTAGAAAGTGACTGATGTTTTGATCATCTGGTCTCTAAATAGAAATAACATCAGTTCTATCATAATTTTTTGGTAGAGGCAGATAATCAAATAGTATAGTCCAGATTCAAATCAGTGGAACATGACTTCCCTTTCAGACGAAAAAGTGACAAGCTTATAGGACAGCATTTGAAAATGAAATATTATTGCAGCTGTCATTGTAAAGTACTGCTTCTTCTTCATACACTTTCTATTAGCTGTGCTATCTATAAGCATTGACAATCATTCTGAACTCTAGTTTTCTTACCTTTCAAACATGGTAATTGTGTTTTGTCACAAAGATTAAGTAGAAAAATATGAGGATAAAGCATGTCGTCAATGTCTAAAACATGCTACCCATCCAATACTTGGTAGGCGCTATTATCATCATCATTGCTGTTACTATCAATGTACTTACTCCTTCTCAATTTTCTTCAGTAATGTTCTTGTTCTCAAATATCAATGCAAATTTCTTGAAATGCTCTGTTCTCCATTATACTTTTAAAATTTTATGTCCCTTCCTTGGGAAACCTCATCCGCTTGAAAATGTTCAGTTACTATTTAAATGCAGACGACCTCCAAATAAATATCTTGGATTTAATTCTTTCTGTAATTTAAGCCTGCAGTGTTAGTCATTTCCATGTGTATTCCCAAAATACACCTCTATTTCCAGTTTGAAAAGATGAACTCACAATTCTCCCTTCTCTGAAGCATCTTCTTCAGCCTGCTTTTTCTTTATTTACTCAGGAGGACCAGGCAGCTACCATCAAGTTTTTCAGCCAGACACTTGTTTATCCTGAATTGATCTCAACTACTTCCTGTCATCCATCACCAACTTTTAAATTGTTTTTTTCAAATATCTATTTCGTTGGTTTTCTGTTCTCAATTCCCAGTTCCACTGCTTTTGTTCTGGCATTCTCTCTCTCTCTGTCTCTCTCTCTCTCTGTCTCTCTCTTTCTTTCACTTAGAATAGATAACAGGACATTTAAATGGACTGTTTCTCCTCTGTTTTGACCTCTTTTCCAGTTTTCCTGAACATACTGACCAAGATATCCTCAAGCAAAAGTCTAATCATAATGGTCCCTCATAAAAAAGGATTGTAGTAGTAACCAAAGATTTCAGAATAACATTCATTAGTTTAGCTTTTCTATATTGTGTTGTATTTCTTAGGTCTCATGTGATACCATGTGAGCCTCCAACATTTGTTCAAGTCATAAACAATGACTTAACAGTTCTCCTTTGGATAATGCTATTTAACATCACTGTGGCTGTTACTATTATTTTGAATATAATACCCAAAACCAAGACCCATATATGCCTAAATATGTATCTCACTCATCCTTAAAGACTGAAACTTACTATCTCTGAGATATCTCACTTGATTCCCAACTCATATTTGTACCTAATAAAACTTAAAATAAGTGCCTATACCTTGTAATACAATAGTCCTCCACAAATCATTCATGAGTTGAATTATAATACATAATCATTTTAATTTAATTTTTCAAGTCTATATGATAGATATTAGTACATCGGAAATTCCAACTATTGTTAAGTTCTTTTCATAATGTTAATGTAATAAAGCAATTTTGGAATTTCAAATTTCCCCAATTAATTTTTTAATAAAATAATTATCAAACTGTTAATTAAAAATCATAATTGTAGAACATTAATATGGCAAACATATTATCTAATTTTCTCTTTCAATTCAGAGACCAAGCACATAAAACTTTACCCTAATTATTTACTAGAATTAAAGCAAATACATGGAATGATTCTGTAATGACACATTTCACAGTTAATGTATTTTTGAAGCTTATAATCTCAATGTGTCACCCTTTATGGAGCTTAATTACATCGTCAAAGCTTTATCAAGAACTAAGAAATAACATTCACTGCAATGTTTGCAAATATTTTGTATTTTCCTTTATTCTTTGACCTTGGCTTTTTTAGAGTTTTCACTGAAATTATATATATTTAAACGTAAATTCAGAACTTTCCAGTTCATTAAATTTCCCTAAATTTTGACTTTTTAGAGAATTTGAAACACTGCACTAGGAAACTATTCATGAAGAAAAGTAGTGCTGCACCAGTTTAAATGAGAAATAAAAACTTTGGTTTTACACCAGTGGAAAGAAGTCCTTCAGGCAAGATGACTCTCAAGCAGGAGTAAAAGAAATGGATAGAGGAGATAATAGCATTGCCCGTAGGTTCTAAGATATGGTGTATGCTCCAACTGTCGAGGCTATTAATAACTACAGTTATAGATTTTAATATATTTACTAGAACTAAGCATTTTCACTCCAAAGCAAAAAAGGCATCAATACATGAAAATACTGTCACTATGTCAAACATCAGTGATTCCGATATCTTATGCCCTTTCTTTGGAAACTAATAGTACAAAAAATTGTATCCTCCAAGTACTTTGCCCATGGATAACTTTGCAGAGAATTAAGAACCCTTGGTTACCTCCACATTTCCTTGGAAGACTTAAAACTGTAAGTTGCAATAAAAATAAGTTATAACATTTAAGATTTCATATTTTATTGGGAACATGCTAACCAA
>RJWT010007168.1:0-28000 GCA_004365215.1 Cuniculus paca | reverse complement strand
TCCGAGGAAAGTATTATTATCATTCCCATTTAAGAGGGAAAGAATTCCACAGGAGCGGGCAAAAAATTCAGATGGTTCACTTCAGGCTTCATTGCTGTTCACTGGAAGACCCAAGCTTCCACCTCTGAACAGTTCATCTCCAAGACTGGCTGGAGCTCAAGGCCTCCTGCATGGCCATAAAATTATACTGTGAGTCTGCAAAGCCTGTGCCTTCAACTTCAAACAGTACCATGTTTTAGCCAACTGAGCCAACCAACTGTGGCCAGAAAACAATTGTCATTGTATCAGAAACTCATTATGACCCATGGAGCCTCTGCAAGATGCTTAGAGAATATGTTCTGTGAGTTGAAAGCAATGCCAGGCATTATGCCTTCCTAGAAACATCTGCCCAGGGCTTGAAGACAGCAGAACAATCTGAAATGCAGATCCAGCCTTGCACAGTCTTATCGACCATCTTCTGCTTCCCAGACAATTACATCCTCTGAGCCAAAAGGAATCTGTCCTTGTGGAAGAACAGTATGACATGACACCAGAAGAGATAATGCAAATGATCTCAGAGTTGCACAAAGTGGTCCATTGCAGATTTCCTGTTGGCCGATGAGGCAATCTTAAAATGAAGCAATCTGTATTCAAGCCATTTTCAACAATAGCAACCAAAAGAAGCATCAGGCTCCCTCCTGCACACATTGCCCTAGAGCTTCTGCCAGTTCTACACACACCTTTTCTGTGGCTCATTTCCAGAAGTAGGCAATGGGTTAAGTCTATTACCAATTTCCTGGAAAAATGAGTACCAAATTGAGCTCATTAGATGGTAAGCATGTGTGGCTTGCAAATTTGTCCTATCGCTTCCCTGATTAAAATCTGTATCTTCTCACTGCATAAAGAAAAAGCATCCTTGACATAGGTTGCAAGGCCCTTGACCTTAGGGGTCACAGACTGCCTCCCAGCTTCTCTTCTCTGCTCCTCAGGTTCCCTGCTTGCTCGTCTTTTCCCAGTGTGCCTCAGGCCAGCCTTGGCATGTGTTGTTCCTGATGGACACTGCCCTCTCTTCCTCCTCCCCTTCCTCTTCCAATTTTTCAGGTCTCAGTTTAAAGTCTTATCTTCAGCAAAGCTCTCGATCTCATGTTCTGCCTAACAGTCCTTTCCCCTCTCAGCCTCTGCACTTTCTCCTTCATAATTTTCACCACTCATCTTTTGTGTTTCTCTAGAAGATTGGAAGTCCCAGGACAGGCTGGTGTCCTTTTTGATCACGCTGTAGTCTCAGTGTCTAGCATGGCTTGCTGCCACAGGAGAGGGGCCCAAGAAGTCCTTCCAGACTAGGCAATACTGGGCTCTCCCCGTCTAACTGGGATGAAAGAGAACTGGAACTGTCCGTAGTTCTGAAAATCGGGGCCGTCCCTTGCTTCAGCGAAGAGACAGTCCCAGCATCCAGATGATAAGCTGTGAGTGTATTTCCCTCCTGCCCCAGAACAGATCTCCCCTGTCCCATGGGGTACACTGCTCCCAGGCTGTCTAGCCATATGTGCAGCACTGCTGTAGCTTGGATCTGGAATTTTCCCCAAAGGCACATGTGTGGAAAGCTTGGCCACCAGCCCATAGCACTATCAGGAGGTGGTGGAATCTTCAGAAGCTGGGGTCTAGTGGAAGGGACTTGGTTGTTTTACTGAGCCACCCCTTGAAGAGGATACTGGGACCACAGCAGCTTCCTGTCTGCTTTCTGGCTGCCGAAAGGTGGCAATTTCTTCCACCATGCATTCCCACCATGAGGTACTGCCCTGCCACAGGCCCAAAGGCAACAGGTCAAGTATCTGTGAACTGAACAACCTAAAACTGTGAGCCAAACTGAACCTTTTCCCTTAATAAGTTGATTTTTTCAGGTGTTTTTGGCACCATAGTGGAAAGCTGGATAATATAAGCACTACTCAGTGCCTCTAGGCCTTGCTCCTTCTTTCCTGCACAGATGTCCTAGAGGATCCATCTTTCCCTGGGCATGGAGAGGGGTCCTACAATTCTGTTCTATGTCTCCAACTCACAGTGCCATGGTGGCTCATGTCTCAGCTATTAATGGCAGTTTATGACAATGAGGAATTGATTATTTCCTATAAATATGGTCAAACAAATCTTGAGAATTGATGTGGCTGATATTGCTGTCAAGATTCACTTCTCAGCCTGGTTTCCACCCTTAGCCCCCTTGCTGATTCTCAGAATGTGCTTCTGAGCTACTAATTCTGACCAACAAAAATAATGCACACTCAGAGCATACAAACTCAATATATTATTAACCAAATCTGACTAGAAGAGCAATCCCCCAGGAAAAGCAGCATGTGTTGAATTTCAAAGTAAAATAAATGCTTTAGATTTTGTCCCACTCTTCTCCAGGTGGCAGAAACCAAGCACCAGACTGGACACCCTGGGTTCATGTCAAGCTCACAAGGAATTCCTAGTGATTTGAAAGGCATGAAGACAGACAGGAGTGAGGCCTGGCCCAGGATGCCTCAATGGGACAGCTGATGCTGTAATGGAGGATCTTCAGTTCTAATGGAAGGACTCGTGTCCACTGATGCTAATTAGTCACACTCTGCCAAAGGCCTGAGGAGTGGCTTTTAAGACCTCCTCATGCCACATTTGAAGCATTCGAAGAGCTAATGGAACACAAAGCAGCCACTTCTGCCCTGGGCTCTGCGAAGTTCTACTGAGTCACTATACAACAGCCCACAACTCTAAGCCAGTGATTGAACCCTGGGTCCAGCCCACTTCTGCCCTCAGCTCTGGTTACAGTGCCTGCTGCCTCTCAGGCCCATTGAGCTCACTGGCTTTGGGCCTTGGCTTCTCCATAACAGAATCACAACATGGGCAATAATATTATTAAACAGCAAGTATGGCTGTAGTTCCCACTGTATCATGCAGCTTCCAAACACGTCTTATGTTTACTTCTTTTCATTCTGAGCCACCTCCTTACCCCAGATGAAGACAACAAATCTTGTTGTGAGTAGTGACTTGTCCAGAGTCACATCACTGGTCAGTAGCAGAGCCTGGCTTCAAGCAGGTCCTTTGGCTACAGAATGCATGTCAGACGGTATGACTGTCTAGTGACTACTGGTTGACATTGGCAATGGGCACAGCAGGGGCCTTGGTTGTGGTGACTGCACACTGGAAGTTTTCTCTGTCCAATTTACTCTGGCTGTCTTTGAGGCTGAGAAGTTGGCTCCTGTGCTAGCAAAAAACAAGGTCTTTGGCTTCGTAGAGTACAATCATTCTGCTGAAATGGCTGGCCAGGCCCTCTTGTGGCATTCACAAATAGCTGGAGAGTTCAAGTGTATTCCTTTTGCTTCCAGGGAGCTGACTGAGATCAGGTGGGGTGACAGCACAGCTTCCCACCTGTCCTGTCAGAGGCTGGTACTTGTGGCTGGCTCACAGGGGGCCTGGAGGAGTGGACCAGACTTCTCAGATTTAGGGCAAGAGCAAGGTCAGCCCTGCAAAGACTTCCACGGTGATTTCCACAAAGGTAAGGGTGATGTCTACTGGCTCTGCTGCTTGATGGCGCCTACTTCAGTACCTGGAGCCTAAGAAATAGCCAATAAATGTTGTTGTGTGGTCTCCTGGTTACGAAAAATGTGTGTGAGCTGCTGGTAACTTTCCACTGGGGTGGGGGCCTTGGAGGCTCCAGAGCTGGAACAGAGCACATTCCCTGAAGTTAGACAGTCAGAGAGGAGACCGCATGTCCTCAGGAGGCCAGGCTGATCCTGGAAGTCATAAGGCAGAGCCAAGTGTGTTTGGAGCAGCATGTGACAGTCCAACATCCAAGGCAGGCTAGAGTGTGCCCAGGTAGGGCTGTCCTTAGGAGCAAGGTATCCAGGGCAGTGGCAGGTAGTAGGGGTCAACAACCCCAGTAGGCAAGTAGTGGGGGTCAAGAAAAATACTTCTTCAGAGAGATGGCCCCAAAGACCAGGCTGGGGATCCTCCATGTCATAGGGAAAGGGATTTGCAAGAACAAGACAGCTCCCATACTATGTGGGACATGGGAAAGGATGGCTGCAGACAGGAGATCAAGGGAAGGAAGATGCCTAGTACCCCTACCCCTAGTAGGTGCTAGGCCAGTGACAGACTCCAGGCAAGGAGAACATGGCAGGAAGGGCATCTTCATCCATTTCCTGCTGCTATAACAAAATCCCTGAGACTGGACAATCTATAAGGAAAGAAGTTTCTTTTGGATCATTGTTCTGGAAGCTGTGATGTCCTGGCATACAGTGCCAGTGAGGGCCTCATGTTGTTTCAGCTCACAGTAAAAAGCAAAGTGCAGGCAGGGGTATGAAGAAGAGAGGAACACAGGTGTCACCTTGCTTTGCAACCACCAGTTCTTAGTGATTAACCCCATTCCTTGAGAGCAAGAACTCATATGAGACAGGCATTAACCTATGTGGAGAGTGTATCCACTGACCCCACAACCTCCCCCTAGCACCCAGCCTCTGACACCCACCTCAGGACCAAACCTCAACCTGAGTTTTGCTGGGGACTGACCCTTGCCACACCACAGCAGATGGGCTACTAAGTCCAGCTACCTTCCATGTCCCTACTGTGGTCCGGAGCTTGGATGGGCCACAGGTGGAGTGCTAGGCGCCAAGAGGGGAGAGGAAGTGTGCAGAGACCAGAGGCCAGGCAGGGCCTTCAAAGGCCTCATCTGTGTTCGTGGAGTTTAATGGCTACATCTATCTAGAGGAACATGGGGAGGCTCTCAGACAGTGAAAAGTATATTGATCTCTCCTGGGGAGAAACAGAAAGGGGTGGAGCCTAGAGCTACTGCAGAGGCTCACAGGCCCACTGCCTGGGAGTCAAGCTAGTGCTGGGATCTGCCTCTCCCCACTTCCTACATCTGATTCCAGTAGATTCTGTTCTTGCAGTTTGTGGTCTGGGGGGCAGAATGGACTTCAGATCATGCCCAGAGCAGCCCACATATGAATGAGCCCAGAGAGTAACAAAAAAGGTGCCAGGGCTACATGCTGGGGAGACATGTGGGACTCCAGAGGACGAGAGGACTGACAAAGGAGGGACGCGCTGATGGGTTTTGAACAGTCTCCAAAAAAAGATTGAGCTGGGGGAAAAGAACAGATTTTCTAAGTGAAGTCATCTCTACAGCATCTCTGTTATGCCGGGGCTTCATTTTCTACGCGAGCATCCATTCAGAGCATGTTCAAAGCAGATCCTGCTTATTTTCTACCAAATCAGAGGGAAATTACAAATCCCTCGGAGCATTCCCAGGAGCAGGGGGAGGAGGTGGCTGTGGAATTGCTTCTTCATGCCTTCCAGGTTTCACTTGTGCAACCCAGGAGCAGCGCTGGGGGAAGGGGCAGGATGCAGGCAGCTCCAGAAGGCTCGAGACATGCGACAAGAGGGAGCCAGTGGGGTGTGCCTCTTGTCTGAAGACTAGAGAGGATGGAGCGGTGTCCAGTCACCTGCAGCCCTCAAATTCCAGAGCACCTGGAGAACGGCACTGTGTTCTCTGTGGGCAGGGCACCATGGGGTTTTGTCCCATTGGGTGGACTCCTCCATTAAGTGGAATACTTTCCCTGCCTGGAGGGAGGCCATTGCTGTGGACCAAACACAGAGGCTCTGGACTTCAGAACACGCCCGGAGTGTTCCCACTGCAATGGAAACCCACTCATGGATGCACTTCGAATGCCCTTAGAGGGAACCTCCCCTTAGTGTCTTTCTTCAACCTCTTTTAACACACTTGTCTTGGCCCCTTCTAAAGTTTCTCTAAATTTTTTTTTGTCTGACAATTATAATGGAAAGGCAGAGTCATTTTCACTGTGTTCTTCACTGAGCACAAAGAGAGTCTCGCCTTCTGGGTGCAAGACTCAGAACACTTGGCATAGGGTATGGAGGGGGTGTGGGACTGGATTTGAGATCCTGACCCACCTCTACCACTACCTGCACTTCTCACCCTTCAGCTACCTCTCGGGTGCTAAGGCTGCCCATGGCAACTTCCCCAGGCCTTTGGGGAAGTTGACAAATTCCCAAGATATCAAAAAATTCCATTTTCACTGCCAAGACCCCCCAACCCATGCACAGCCAAGCCTGAGTTGCCTCCCTCTTTCTGCCTCCCTCCTTCCCAGCTACCATCTCTAAATGGCCCCTCTTCCTTCTCAGCCCCAGAACGTCTCTCCAAGAGGAGATGACATAATGAGACTGATGATCTGAGGCTAAAAATAACCTAAAAACAAACAACTCCAAGCACTTGGCTGAACCTGGCTAACTACAGTACCTTGTATTTTCATCCTACAGGGATTCTGCTACCACACATAGACCAAAGTTAGACATTTCCCTGACAGGCTCCACACAGCTCCCCGGTTGTACAGTCACCCTTTCTGGGGCGTTGTTGGTTAGCTCCTCTTCCCCACCTACAGCTCCAGCACCCTCTTCTATCCCCAAGGACAGGCGCTTAAGGGTCCAGTCTTGAGCCAGCCTGGACTTCCCAGCTGCTTTTACCAGGGCGCTTACCATCAGGGAACAAATGCAAACACAGACAGGGCCTGCACCCTCCAACTTTTGTCCCATGGTGACCTTTGACCCCCCCCTGAATCCAGCCTCTTACTCCAGATCCCTGGGAACACAGACATCCCCTTGCTTCGTTCTCAGGTTTGTTTATTGAGCGCCCACGGGGTCCGTGGTACTAATGCTCAGGGTTCAGAGCCACAGTCCAGTCAAAAGGTGACCAGAAATAGTACAGAGAATATTTCATAGCTGCATAACATCTGTAAGGGACAGGGAAGGGGAGAACTAATCACAAAACAAATTCCTATCCAAAGCAACAGAATCTCCTCCAAGAGTAATATATTTCCTACACACCCACACACACACACACACACACACCCACACACACACACACCCCTCTGAATGAACACACAATATACCCACTTGGTTGTATATGCATGCATATACAGGCGTCTGTGGGTAAATAAACTACTATATATGCTTTATGCACACGCACGCACACACACACCACCGCACAGACAGATAATCTGGCTTATGCTATCAAAGACACTATGTCTCCATGTTCTAGTAGAAGCAATCTGTCCTAGATGCCCGCAGCATGCAAAACTTGGAAGATCCAGAGAGTCACAGTTTAGGAGGATGATGCGGATACACGGGTACTTTTCCATCCTTGGGGCCCCAGCCACAGGTTGCTCTTTGTTGGCGACAACAAACCCTTCCTGAAGGGCTCCCAGAGCAGAGTGGAGGAGCTGGAGCTCCCTGTTCAAGGCCGAGCCCGCGAGAGCCTCGGTGAGTTCACTAATCTTCAAGGCAGAGTTGAAAGCTCTGGTTTTCAAGTGTGGAGTCCAGCAAACAGTATTCCTGGGGATGCTGTGGCAGATCGAGGTGAGAGTTCCCTTCCTCGCTCACTCTCTACAGCTCCCCACAGGTGCTAACGCATTTTGTAGTCATTAGATACAGACGTTTCGCACAGCTGTCCCTTAAAATCCAAGTCTACTGTGAAGTCGAGGTCTCGCTGCAAAGAGAGCAAAAGGCCACAGCATGAGTCTGGGTAGGAAGCTGTGGCCTCTGCCCAGGCACAGGCTTCCTCTTGGCAGCATGAGAAGGGCAGCCACAGGGTTCTTAAGGGTTTCCAGCTAAGGAGCACCATGTAGAGTCCTCAGGATCTATTCTGATGCTTCATTTTCACCCCAATCCTTTCTGGGCTGGTATAAATATGTTCCCTCTGACTTCACACTGGGAGAAGACAGGGGATGCTGAGTCCTTGGGACGTCACCCTCCAAGCACTCCAGAGACTTTAGTGCACCTGCTCACGCCTGACACTGCTCCAAAAGAATCGGTCTCCACCCACCAGGTCAGCTGAAGAAACATGAACCAAACCTTTTCCAGGCCACCAGACACTGCTATTTCTAAGCCCACTCATCCTAATGAGGCCAAACCCATTTTTTCGACAGTGCCCATTCTCCATCCCATCCACCCCCACGCTCTGTGAAGAGCTCACTACTGTCCAGGCCAAGAGTCCAGGGGCAACCTGGAGAAAGCCTCTAGCTGCTGGGTCTGCAGGGTCCAGGCTGGAGCCTTTCAGCTAGGCCTGGTGACCTGCAAATACAACTCCCTGTTGCCCACCTGGGAACCTTTCTGACTGTGCAGAACACTGGAACCAGACCAGGGGTCTTGGGAGTGCTCAAAGAGCAGCTCCATGGGTCCCCTCTCCTCAACGATACTGGCCACACAGAGGGTCCTTGGCACTCACCACGTTTTTGGCATTTGGCTTCATAGATATTGTTCCATAGATTTCCTCCCCTCTCCGGACAGTGAGGTAATCTTCTAAGTAGAAGACAGTCTGCTTCCAGTGGGTGTAGGGGGCATCTGGGGCTGAAGGGTGACATCAGGGGAGGAGACAGAAGAGTCAGAGATTAGGTCTTCAGAAGAGCTGAGGCTGGCATCCACATGAAAGTGCTTCCAGGGGACACACTGAAATCACCCCACACCCACACTCTTATAAGGGTCCAGGCCCAACTGAGACCCAATGCCCTGTCCTCCCATCACGTCTTCACCCCTCAGGACTGCTAATCTTAGTGGGGCACCAGAAGAGAAACAGGCTGATATTACACGTCCATACCCATGTCACAAGCGAATCTCATGGTACTCCTGTTTTAATCATTCCAATACGGCGCTCTTTCAGACAGTGTGGGGGAGATTTATAGAGCAAGCCATCCTATATCTCCTTAAATCAGTCATCCCCAACCATTTTGGCATCAGAGAATGGTTTCATGGAAGACAATTTTTCCACGGGCGCAAGGCAGAAGGGATGATTTGGGGCTTAGATTTGCATAAGAAGTGCACAACCTAGGTCTTCTGTATGCACCATTCACAGAAGATTTGATGCTCCTGTGAGGATGAAGGCTGCCACTGCCACTGATCTGCAGAAGGTGGAGCTCAGGTGATAATGCCTGCAATGGCCAGTGGCTGTAAATATCGATGACACCTTGCAGGCCCGCTAGCCTCTGCTCACCTCCTGCAGTGTGACCCAGTTATCTAAGGGCATCAATCTGGTATTGGCCTGTGGTCTGGGGCATTGGGAACCTCAGCCTTAAATGACATCATTTATGCAAATTCCACAGCTAAACCAGTGTTCCAGTTCCCCTGACATACCTGCTTTTCCACCCTACAAACAGCTTTCTGTGCCTGTGGCTGTGTCCTACAACAGAATTCTGCACCCTGGCTAAGCCTACTGTGGCTTCCAACAGTGCCTTCCTAACTGGACCAGGAAGAAAGGCAGATGACTCTCCTCCCACAGCTCACTTCTCTTGAATGACCCAAGGCCACAGTGATGTTTATCCCTCCCCTTGTAGTCCATAGGTCCCAGCTCTGTGGAAGAGGTCCTGCCTATGGCCAGCCTCCCCCTCTTCAACAGTGCTATCTTTACACAATTCTTCCCCTCCCTCCTCCATAGCTTCTCTCTGCCTCGGGCTACCTATACCTGGATTAGGGCTCCAACAGCAGGCTGAGTTCATGTCACCATGATGTCGAGTATGCTGCACTACAAACACCTCTGCCCCACTTATTTGCATCCTCCACAACAATACATGAAGGTAGAGGCTATGTATCTGCTCTAGTATTCAATCTGTAAGTATAGGGTACATGGACAATGGCAAGAACCTAAAGAGTAGACACCTTGTGATGCATCAATGTCCCCATACAAGTTCCATTACACTGGGGCTTTTGGGCTCTATGGATCATAGGAGAACCCACTTTACAGTCACCTTCTCCTGACCCAGCCTCTCACCTTCCCCCACCATAGCTTCCTCTTTGCTTGGGACCACTGCTAAAAATGACAAGACACTGGGATAACATGCTAAGGACCTTTCAAATCCATGCACAGAAAGAATTCGATGTGACTTTGGGGGCAGAACAAAGCCTGGTCACTGGGAATTACCACAGGCAATTTTCAGCTCACCAAGAAGAACTGGAGCTGTATCATAATCATATAAGCTACCCAAGGTCTATCCTGGCAGTAACTACACAGCCACTCCAAGTGTCATGCACAGAGTGTGGCCATGTGACCATGTGATCCTCCAAAGCCCCAAGATTGATATGAATTGGGGTAAAGAGCCTGTCTTTCTTTGCCCTTTGCAGTGAACTGGCTTGGTCAACTGTCAGCAGTACGGACAGAGAGTCCCACAGCCTTCAGTGTGTGCCTTTGGAAACCTATGCACACTCAAGGTCGTAGGGACAAAGCTCAGCCTGTGCACTTGGAAGGAAAGGAGGACCGCAAACGTGCAAGCTGTGCCTCCCAGATCCTGGTCCTCCCTGGTTTCCAAGGTGCACTGCTGCCTGCAGACAAAGTCCACCTGTGTCCCACGTGCTTCATGCCAGCTACCTCTAAATAAACTGTTGAAAGATGGCTTCCGGTTGTGTGGAGAATGTCAGCATGTGACTGACAGCACTCTCACTCCCACTCCCCCTACACTGGCTCAGCCAGGTGTCTCTCCTCTTCCTAAAGACCTTCCGGCAAGGGGATGCACGCAGCCTCCTTCTGTCACCGGATCTGAGACTTCACTGGCTCAGACTTGCTGATCAGCAAGCCCAAGGGTCTCACTCTGACGGTGGTCCCCAAATCATGCCAATTCTGGACTGGAGAAAAGCATTTTGTGTTTCCTTAATATCGAAACCAAAGGTGAAGAACTCCCCCATAAACACCCCATGTCCATGATGGGCCCACTGACCCTGGGCTGTCATCTAAGCCAGTGTCTCGATCTCAGCTCTTCATTAATGTGTCCTTACTCAAATTTGGAATTTTGACTAGACTCCAAGGAACTGGAATGCAGTAATTCCGGAAAGCAGACAAACCTGCTGAGACACAGATTTACCCACCAGGCACTGCAGGTACACAGTGATGGCCAGAGTCACGGTGCGTCCTTCGAAAACACTTGTTAGACAACAGTAGGCCCGGTTTCTAGTCTCTACCTTGCCACAGGTTTGCACTGTGATCCTGGGCTCATGTTCTACATCTGCAGAATATGGGTCACGATATGTATGCCTTCAGGTACTCAGCATGAGATAAGAGGGAGAGGGGAAACCATACTAAGGGGGACCAAACTTCTGGCTGCACCCTGGACACTTCCAGTTTACATCTGTTGTCCTGGCATATGTATTAACAGCTCTCCCTTTTACTTGGAAAAGTGCCCTTAATTGAAAGGTTAAATTATGTACTATAACAAATGAAGCTAAGCCTCTGCATCTAGTAGTTATTTCATCATTATTTAAAGTGTTATACGATTTTATTCATCCAAGCACTGTGACTCTGGCCTGCAAAGACAAGCTGCTTCTCTCTGGTTCTCTAGAATGTGCTGAGGGAGCACGTAGAGTGTCTCTAAGCCTCGCGTGAGCAGTTGGCACTGGACTGCGGACTACATCCAGAGCTGTTACAGGGAGTAAACAGGTCTTCCTTTCCTCCCCAATCTGTGGCAATGAGGATGTACAACTGGTTTACAGCTTTCCTTATCACAGAGATGGCTTCCTCCTTGTAATATTCTGGCCCCTGAAAGCCATCTCCACTTTGTCTTCCTCCCTCACACCCCATCCCTATCAGTCTTTGTGTTCTAGATCATGGAGAACATTGACTCCATACTTACAAGTGCGTAGGACCAATGCTGGCCATAGCACCCAAGTACAGATGCAAATTCCTTCATCCTTGACTTCTAATTGGGATGCTGAGCATCTGCCAGCTGTGGTTCTAAATTTGGGGAACAGCAACCAAGAGGAACACAGCTTTGTATCCACCCTCCCCCTGTGGATCTTATAGCCTGAGAAGACAGGTAAATAAAAATAAAGGGAGAATGGTAGGGGTTGTGTTCATGATGGGGGCCAGGAACACAGAACACTACAGGAACAAATGGCAGGAGCTACTTACAAGATCTTCTCTTTGGGGCCAGGGATATAGGTCAGAGGCAAAAAAAAAAAAATTCTGGGGCTTTTGGAAAGGGAATCTTGCTTTCTGTTTCACTTCCCAGTGGCTATGTGGCTGGCAGTTTTTCCTAAGCTATAAAAACTTTTCCACGCTGTAAATTTGAAACTATATTCCCTAGAGGGGTTGCAAGCCTTTTGGAGAATTCAAGACTATGTACCAAGAAACTTCTTCGACCTGGGAAAATGACTGGATGTCACAAGCAGGCAAGGCTGGAAAAAGGGTGCTGGGCCCCAGGCTCAGAACACAACTGGCTCAACCTTGCTGACTGCCAAAATCCTGGGCCTTCTTCAATCCAGCCCTGCTGCTAACTGAGCTGTTGCCTTCCTCCTGTGCAGCGTCACTGGATTTGACCGCAATCCAGCGTCCCCAGGTCTCTTTCTATCCCTCCAACTGAGAACACGTCCAAGACATGGGGACAGTGGTGCCCTCTAGCTGGGTGTCTGTGGCTCTTGAGGACAGCGTCTACTACTAAAGGGGCCATTTTCAAATTGTGCACTATGTGATATGCTTTTGGTTGGTCCCCCCCTGCCAGCTGCCCTGGACCGAGATGGAAGACTCAGTGGAGGGGCCATGCACAGCATGCTGTGTTTCACACAAAGTTCAAAGGCAACTGGGACCAAGCAATAGCTTTTTTAGGTACACACACACTTGTGATAAAACATTTTCAAAACTAGCAACAGTCTGGTGTGGTGGCACGTTACTGAGTTGGTAATAAATAAATAAATAAGCAGCACATGAACCTCACATGGTCCCATGATAACAGTATGTCATGAACCCCAAATCAGGGTAATCACCTGAGATCTTGAGAAACCAAAATGCAGACTGTTGGTGGACAGAGGCACAGTCTGACTCTCCCTACCGCCAGCTGCACAGGAGCCAGTAAGCTCTAGTGCATGCTGCAAATGAAACCCTGTGCTCAGATCCCAAGGCAGAAGAGAAATTATTTCTGGCCCTAAACTCCAGCTGTGTGGCCTGAAGGCACAAGGATCTCCTCCCTGCAAGAGGGGAGACGAGAGCCCCTGAGCAGAGGTCAACAGCATTGGTCCCATTCATAGCTGTTGTGCTTAGGGCAGTCTCTCCTAAGAGCAGGTTCTTAGACTTGAGCAGGACCACAAATAACTGGAGATGCCCTTAAACCCAGATTTGTGGGCCCCACCCCAGACCTTCTAAGTCAGTGGGGCTGGGGTGAAACCTGAGACTTTACAACGCTGACAAATCCCTAGGCAACACTGATGGTCCTGTCCAAGGATGACGCTTTGAGATCCACTGTACCGAAGCATGGGAAGCTGAGGACCTGCAGGACCTCCAAATGCCCCCTAGGACCTAACTTGATGGAATTCTGTGCAAAGGGAAGAAGTATTACATCACTGTTGGAAAAAACCCCAGAGGATCAGCTTCCCACCTGGATTTAGACCATGGTCTTTGAGTTCAAGTTTGTGTGGTACATGGTGCAAATGTAACCAATGAATAGGAAGAAAATGAGCTAATGGATTAGACACTTCAATCTGGAGGACAAATTTCGAGGGAAGCCCATAGCCAACTTCTTTAATTCTGGCCTTGAGTTTCACCAAGCCTCTTCTGCAGGGTCCGGCAGACTGCCTGCTTGGCTTCAGGGAAAGTAGGTCATTCCAAAGAAAGACGAATCTTGCTGAGAGCTTTAGGGCTGGAGTCTCAGCTTTAGAAGCTCAGATCTTTTCCCATTGTGTCCTTGTGCATTGACTTTCTCACCACCTGCAGCAGGGCAGGCCCTTGGCTAGGCATTGTCTGGGGATAGGTGAGGGATAGCCAGCCAGAGTGGCTTTGTTGCTAGGTTACGGTTTCAGCTATGGTCCTGAAACAACTCTTCCTCAGCTACTGCACTGCCTCCTCTCCTTCACCATCACTCGGCTGAGTCCTTCCAGATCCCAGAGAATCTCCCTCTTCTCCTAGCTTCTGTCCATTGGGAGGATGAGCTCACCGACTGCCTCTAAGGAGGGAAGAAGCTGGCGGTGATCCAGGCTGGGGATCTCTGGTCCTTCCTATGGCAGGAAGGCACCATCATGGGCCTGGCTGACCAGTTCCAGAATAGTTCATGGTGGTTGGGAGACAATAGCTCTAGGGAAAGCCTTTCTGTGAGAGATGAGACAATCTCTCACCCGCTTTGTCCACAGAAGAATCACTGACATGGTTTCAGGAAGCGAATGTTCATGTGCTCCATTTCTGAAAGAACTCTTATCACCTCCTCCTGCCACACACTCAGGCCCCGATCACATGCCCCCAGTACCGAGAAGGACTCCCAGGAATGGCCGAGGATGAGCACATTCCCAAAGGAGGAGTGTAATCTTCGCAGACTCACTTAACAGGGACTGGTTTAGAGCTGTTTCAGCAGCCAGGATGAAGAGAGGAATGAAATGGGAATCCCTGCCTTTGGGAGGAGCAGGGAGGTGAGGGTTGCAAAAAAGAGTAGGAATGTTGAACACGTGATGTTACAACCTACACTGGAATCCAGTGTAGCGGCTTAAAAAAGAAAGTGGGTCTTCCCATGAGGCCCCGGAAGCACCTCCGAGATAAATAAGAGCAGTGTGAATAGTGTGAGTCGACCCCCATGTTTAAACAGGTGTCATTTTGCTACTGTACTATGGTTAGGGGGAAGCTGAACCCTGTGTTCACAGAACCCTGTGGACTATTTTTACAACTTCCTGTGGGCCTATAATTATTTCAAAACAAAAAACTAAAAAAGATACATATGGACGTGTGTATGCTGTCACCCACTGAAATATTTTGGAAGGACGCAAAAGAAATCATGACTAATACACACCTTTATGAGTGGGACTGGGATGAGTAGGGGAGAAAATAGGTTCCTTGACTCTATGATTGATTGATTAGTGTGACTGAACTCAGGCCCTTTCTGCTGAGCCATGTCTGCAGTCCCTTTTTACTTTTTATTTTGACACGAGGTCTTGCTAAGTTACTAAGCTGCCCGGGCTGGGTTCAAACTTGCAGTCCTCTTGCCCTAGCTTCCCAGAGTGTTAGGATGACATGCACCACCATGCTTGACTTTGTTCCTCAAATTTTTATACCCTTTAGTGCTGATTTCTTCTGTCGTTGTGCACGTGCATCACCTTACACAAGGCATTTCTGCCAAACATTAGGGAGCCCTGAGATGATAAAGGGAAACAGATGATCAGGTGTCCCTGAGTTGAGAGATGACACCTGTCGGGGGCTGGTCAGGAAAGAAGATGAGACAGATGAGCTACTGTAAGCTGAATTGGGACCCCCAATAATCATGCTTAAGTCTCAACCTCCAGTACCTCAGAACGTGACTCTATTAGAGATATTGGGCCCTTAAAGAAATAGTTAAATTAACATGGGCCCTTAGTATGGGCCCTGATCCCCAAGGTGCATAAGACAGGAGAACCTCCCAGAGCTCAGGGAGCTTCAGGGAGCCCAGCGTGGCTGCACCATGCAGGGCACAGTAGCGATGGGACAAGGCTCAGGCGGTCTCAGCAAGTATGGCTGGGAGGAATGAGCTAGAGAAGGGCTGAGGGCCAGGCCATAGGGCATCTCCAAAGGGACCTTGGGAGGATGACAGCACTCAACTGTCCCCAGAAGTTCACACACTGGAGACTTGGTCCCCAGTGCTGCCATGGTGACAGGTGGAGTCTTTGTGAGATGATTGGATCTCAAGGATGCTGCCCTCAGGAATGGACTCACCCACTTGTGAACTGGTGTGCTCATGGATATTGGGGGTGGCTTGTCCAGCATGCTTGCTCTGTCTCCCCTTGTGGTGCCTCTGTCATGATGTCTGAGGCCTTACTAGATGCCAGCACCATGGCCTTGGACTTCTGGCCAAATATGCTTCCATGCTTTCTAAATTAACCAGTCTCTAGTATTTTGTTACAGTGACAGATAATGGATGACAATAGTGGGGATGATCTTTGGGGAACACAACCAAGGATTTAATGAAGAACAGATTGGAGTGGAAGTCAGAGGTAAGGAAGGAGACACAGGGACTGAATTGTAGATGGTATCCTGTACAGAGGCATGGTAGGAGAGACAGAGATGTCTTAGCAGCTCCATGTCCTCACCCCTAGCACAAAATGAGCTCAGTAAATGTGAACGGAACAAATGTGCAAATGCAGCAGAGGCCCTGACTCAACACCTGTCTCCTGGTTCTCCTCATCCCACACTCCCCCTCTGGGAGCACAGATCACAGCCTCTTACTTTTTCCCAGGGCAGCATGTCCAAGCCCTGGTGACCCCACAATCATATTCCAGTCAAAGCCCACCCAGGTCACCATCCACAGAGCCCCAGTGAAGTGTGGAGAAGGGGAGACCTGGAAAGTTGACAAGAAGCTCACCTGTGGAAAACCCCATTTTCTTGTGGCACTTGGTAAATTCAATATTAAAATAGGTGACAAGGGCATGGACGTAGTCATTGCGCTGTATCTGCAGGCAGAATGCAGAGGTGAACGACAGCTCTTCGGTCTTCACTGTGTAAATGTCCACCTCCTGCAGCCCAGAGGAGAGAGAATGCCAGAGACTTATGGCTCTGCAAGGGCTAGGGCCTAGCGGTAGCCTCATCCCAAGAGTTTCTCTTCGGGCACCTCTCTCCAGGTGCCATTATTCTTAGTGTGACTTCCAGGCCCACCTGCAACCTCCCAGTTACCTCCCCCATCCACTCTTGGGTGGAAGACCCTCAGGAAATGGTGCAAATGAATGTTAACCAGAGCCTGAAGGGAAAAAAACTAAGCAGGTAAATC
This sequence comes from Cuniculus paca, assembly GCA_004365215.1. Classification (NCBI taxonomy): domain Eukaryota; kingdom Metazoa; phylum Chordata; class Mammalia; order Rodentia; family Cuniculidae; genus Cuniculus; species Cuniculus paca. The sequence goes on along the minus strand of RJWT010007168.1, from coordinate 11,294 downwards.
TGCTGAGGGGCTGGTGAGAAGGGCTGATTGGACATGATACTCCTAAGCCGAGTCAGGGAAGCAGTGTGGTCCACCTTGCACAGAAGCCTTCATCCCATCGCCCTCCAAGTGGGGTCCTGAATGTTAGCACCAGTGCCACTCAGGGGCAGATACTGAGGGGGAAAGGTGGGCAGCCAAGACCTCATGACTCCAATCAGCAGTCTGAGTGGTTCAGGTCCTCCCAGGGATTCTCTGAACTGGACCACTCATTTCCTCTGTGTGTGTGTGTGTGTGTGTGTTTCAGCAGTAGCAAGCATCAGGCATTGTCCTGGGAGTCAGAAACCTTAGCTCACCATGCTGAAGGGAGATCTGCTAAACCTCTGTAGTCAGGGTGCCACATAAGTTTGAAAAATAAGTAAATAAACGGAGAGGAATAAGAAGTGAGCATTTTTAGTTCCCACTGGAAAATACAGAACACAAAAGAACTAATAATTCTTACTGTTCCAAATGGAAAGTGGCAGAAAATTAATTTTGTGTGGAAAGAAAGTATTAAAAAGAGATGTCTGTGGTGTGCTCTTTCTCTGTGAAGAGCACTGGTCTGTGGTTCGTGGGCCACCAGGAGACAGACAGAACCCCTCAGGGGCCCAGAGGGCTCTGGACAGACTCTAGCAAGGCCTGAGGATGCACTGGCCATGGGTCAGAGTTGTGCAGCAAGGGCTACTATAATGGTTGAGGTCAGAATCCCCCAAGAGCCTCATGTGCTCATAGATGGAACTTCGGGAGATGACTGGATTACAAGGGCTCATAACTGACCTGCTGTTAGAAGGTAGAGTCTGTAGCAAGAGGGGGTCACTGGGGATGCTGCCTGAAGGGTACATCTCCCTCCCAGCTCCTCCCTTATCTCTCTCCTTCCCATCCACTATGCCCTGAGCTGTCTCTCCTCCACCAGGCCTCTCTGCCATGCCACCCTGCCTTGGACTAAAACCTCTACAAACCGTGAGCCAAAATAAACCTCCTGTAACTTCCTGGTGTTGGGTATTACATCCCAGCAATGAGAAAGTGGCTGAGACAACAACTGTCCAGGGATGCTGCAAGAGGCAGACAGGCACCTGCGTGCCTGGTGGTTCCAAGAGGTCCTCTTGAGACCTGGAGACAAGATCGGCAAAGTGGCACTGCATAAATCGCTTTTATCTCTCTGTATTCCTAAGGTGAATAAAGGGAAAAAGAGATGTGCAGTCACTTAGGACCTACAAAGAGAAGTCCTGACCCAAAGAGAAGGAAGAGCAGCTGTCAAGGGAGCTGATCGGCTCAGAGAGCTGCTGGGGACCAGGTGAATAGCCTGGCAGCCTCTGGGAGAGCTGAAGCTCTGACCGTGGTTGGGAAGAGGATGGCTGCAGGGTTGGGGCACGCGGATCCCTCTGGTGAAGTTACTTTTCAGTATAAGTTACTCTGAGCTCCTAGAGCCCAGAGATCGGAGTAAGAAGGGTGAGCCAGCCCCAGGTCCGGTAGGCCAAAGTGGATGAGATTATAAAGCACATCCCTCTCATCCATTCCAATAACCCTGTGGTAGCATTTCCTGTGTTATGGTTTGTGTTTGGACATCCCCCCGAAGCCTCATGTAGTCATGGGGTGGGCTTCTACAATTTGTGATTGATTCATGGTCCAATGCTGGGACTTTGGGTGTGAATGACACACCTGCCCTGGAGTGGGTGGCCTGCATACAATACAAGGGACAGAAAGTCTTCTCTTGCACTCCTCACTTTTTGCTCTTGTTGTTTTCGTGGTCTTCTGCTGCCATGAACTGTTGTCCCTCTGCTGCACCTCCCTAGCTTGGAGCCAGCTGATTATGGATTGAAACCTCCACAAACTTTAAGCTAAATAAACCTTTCCTTCCCTAATTTTGGATGTTGAGTATTTTGTTTCAGCAATGAGAAAAAAGTAACCAAGACCTCCCAAAAGTGTTCTTTTGGGATGTCTACTTTTGGAGATCAGCAACCCACAAGGGATGCTGACCTCCATCCCCTACCAGGCAGCTCATACAGTGTCCAGTCGTCTTCAACAGAGAAAGAGCACACTGCAGACATCTCTTTATAATACTTTCTCCCCATGCAAAATTAATTTTCTGCCACTTTCCATTTGAAACAGTAAGAATTATTAGTTCTTTGTGTTCTGTATTTTACAGTGGGAACTAAAAATGCTCACTTCTTATTCCTCTCCATACCCTTCTTCAGAACCAGTGATGAGAGCCTGCACCTGTCTCTGCAACTTCCACTCACAAGACAAGCCAGGCACCTCATCCAACCCACACTGGCACCTGAATCTTTTCTTCCGCAATATAGAGCACCCCCACTTGTCACAAAGGGTCAAGGAGTCACAATCTCCAGTGTTTCACCCTTCTGGTCCTTTTGCTCTGGTGGGTTCCTCCACTCTCAAAGATGAATGTGATGCTGACCACATCAGGCCTGGACCCTTCCTGCAGGGACCTTCCGCAGGTAGCTGGTACCATCAAAGGGCATGTGGCACCCAATCTGCCCACATTTGGGTCTGCCAGCCCTCCTGGTGCTCACTGGTCCTCTCAGCCACACTCTGTCCATGAGTTCCCTCCAGTTCCAGACCTCTGAGCAAGCCTTGGCGACCTGAATCTTTACTAATGGCACCAGCACAGTACCCAGGTTTATGATGTCTCCTCAGCCAGTGCCAACCATCAGGTTCCATGGTCCCTGGTACCTTTTATTTTGGCCTCTCTTCTCTCAGCTCTGCCTGGCTTCTGGATCAACACAAGCACCTCCTCATCTCCACCCTCACCCCTACCATTAGACCAGAGCCCTACAGGGGCAGAAGCTGAACCTCATCAGCCTGTGCACCCTCAGCATGTGGCATGGCCCCAGTGCACAGTGTGTGGCTTGCACTCATCCACCTACTGGAAATAGCATTGCCTTCTCCCGCTCTCCCCTTCATAACCACCAGCTAACCAATCTCTTTAGAAGCCGTTCGGAAGTGTTTCTCCCTACAGAGGCCCTTCTGGCTTCACATCCAGACCTGGTTCGTCTCTCCTGCTCACTCCTCTCCCTTCCTCACCACGTTGGCACTCAGGTGCTCACAGGAATACCACCCATCTAGCAGGAACTCTTTTCCTGCACGATCTGGCTCTCAGATGTCCCTCAACCAAATGTCAGTTGTCCTGTGTTAGCTGACAGAGATTCCACATTCATTTGCATTTTAATAGGAGCCTTCTGAGCAGAGAGTGAGAAAGCTATACAGCTACACAGCTACGCACTAAATGGCAACAATAGAGGCAGCCCGCTGTTGACGCAGAGTCCAGCTGGGCCATCTGTGAGAGTTGAGTGGGTTGTGACTGCCCTTTAGGGACAAAAGGCCCTCAAGGTTCAGTGCCCTACCCCACCCCATCTAGCCCCAGTTCACAGAGCATCCTGTGACCCTGAGGCCCCGGTCTTCCTTAAAGTCTCTTTCTTTAGGATGCACAATGTGGTTGAGCCCTGGAGACCCACTGCCTTGGGGTCAGGTGACCCCAGGAAGCAGAGGCCCTGCCCTGCTATCCTCCTCTGAACATCATTACAGATGAATGACTGCAGGCAGAAGTCTGGCCAAAACACAGTCTTAATTATAACAAAGTGTCACACTCTGCAACGCTAATAGCACCGAAAATAGCAATTAAGTGTGTGAAGAAGGGCAAATGTTTTCCCCAAAGGCTCGCCAAGAAGTTGCTTAGCACATTAGCAAGACAACTGACGGAGGACTCGCCTGGTTATGGAACGAACTTAGACAATGTTCACCCTCCTCAGAACACCCAGGGGAAGTGTCCCAGACCTCAAGACAATCAGCACCCCCTTCAGAAGCTTCCTAAGAGGGCACGTGGTGCACACTCCTCCTGTCCCTCCACGACCGGATGATTCTCCCGTCCTCACCGTGACCTATCTGGGAGGAAGGAGGAGAGACACCCATGCGGCCTGGGGGAAAGAACCAAGTGAGTTCAGGCACCATTAGCAGAGGACAGCCAGAAGCACAGTGGCCACTCCTGCAATGTGGCTTGGCCAAGTGCGCAAAGCCACCTGGAGGAATTTCATCCGCAGCTGATGCCCTTGCAGACAGGTACATAACAGCAGTCATCAGTGCCAGGGGTCATCCTGGCAAAATCAGTGGCACCGCCAATTTCTACCTATAACTCTTGCATTGTGAGCTTCTTGTTTGGAGATGGGCTTTCCTTGTTCTTGTTTGGAGAACCAAGCAGGGGAGAGGGGCCGTTGGGAAGAAATAAAAGGATATGACTGCTCATAATTAATCCTGTCTGCATGAGGAATGGGTAGAGTAGATGAGTAGTGACAGCCCCATGAATGCAGAGGCCAAGGTTTTTACCCCAAGCCAAGCCTCTGAAACACGACGCTATGAAGGGGAGGCATCTGATGAGACCTGTATGAGGGTCTCTAGCTTTATTTGCCCCTGAGCTTCCCTCTAAGTTCCCCAGGGTAGTCTGGACCAAGGGTGCAGTTTTTCTGCAGAGGCTGTGTCCAAAGAAAATGATGCATCTCACTTGGCACAAGGAGCAGTTTGATACCCTCATCCTGGGTCCTCCTAGGTCTCACTATAAGTATCTCAGCCCTCTCTCAGACACTTCCAGAACCCAAGATGTGCACAGGACTAGAGCAGGTGAGATGAGAGTTAAAAGATGAAAGTCAGGCAGCTGAGCGTACTTACATAATGAACCCATATGTTTAGATTAAAAAATTAACTTCAACCATATGAAATTGATCACGTTCTATATTTTAAAAAAACAGTCAGATACTAGTAGTTTTATATGGCTCCACATATTAGCACACAAAAATGCAAAAGGCGCAGAACAAGTAAGGAAAGAATCAATCCCACTGTGAACAGCAGATCCTCCTGGTAGGAGCACGAGGCGGAAAAAGAGGGGGCCAAAGGGAACTCTGACCTTCACTCTGTGGACCTGTGAATGTCTGGATATGTGACAACAAGAGTGCACTAAGACAAGGTGTGAGGATGCTGACCAGCACACATATGCCCTGAAGAACATCCTGGGAGAGATGGGTGGAGTGTGGGCCAACAACGAGATCCAGGAAAGGGGCCAGAGGCACTGTGTGGCAGGTCGCTGTCTGCTTGGAGGTGTCAGACCACAACAACCGCAGTGCCCTAAGGTACAAAGGCTCTGTCCCAAGAAGGACTCCCTGCCTTGTACCTGCACACATTCTGCCTCACAGGTGCTCTGTCCTTTGATGCCCTCCCTCCTTTCCTCTCCCCACCACTGGGGCCCCTCCCCTCAGCTGTGTCACCATGGAGTCCTTCTCTTGGTGGCTATGCTCTATGACAGCTCCAGCTTTTGACTTATTACCCCGGAGCATCCAGGCTCTGACCCAGGTGGTCTTGTCTCATGAGGCTGGGGCCATGCAAGCAAACCCATCCCTTTCCTGGATGGCACTGCTGTTCCTAGCATGCCCAGGATGAGTCCACAGACCTTTATTAAGCAGGCGTTCGTCACCACTTGCTTGGGATCCACAATGTCCACCAGGGGCTCCTTCATGGCCACGTCCCGGATGCAGGTCATGTCAAAGCCATAGACATTCTCCCACCCTGTGGGGGCAAAGTGAGGCATCAAGGCAGGTGCATGACCCTGAAGCCCACCCAGCCTCTCGAGTGCTGGTACGCAGTAGGCTGACGGGGTGGGGACAGCCCATGTTCTCCTGCACCCCAACAGCCTAGAACTGCTCACCTGCATGGGGACCTTGCAAGGTGCCCAGTGCTCATTCACATTTTCTCATCTTTCTAAAAAAAAAAAAAAAAAAAAGAAGGGGCAGATCCCACTTTATGATTAGCTAGACCACAGCGCAGAAAGGCTGAGAAACTTCTCCGAGTTCACACTGCTAGACTGCAGTAAGGCTAAGGTCAGAACTCAAATTACCTTACTCTTTCTGCTATCTACATTCCTGGCCCCTCTCCAAGTCAGCAGTCTCCTGTGAACTCCCTGATCTGCTATCTACTTCCCTATTCTTATGCCTTCACTCACCCTCTCCTCCCCTAAAAGACCCATTTCTCTCCCCTCTCCACTGATGGAATTGAAATGCAGCCAAGAGAAACATGTGCTTACAGTGAAACAGACTAGAGCTCAGAGTGCAGCACGAAGGCTTGCTGGTCAGGCCCTGTGCAGAGCCACCGCCTCTCTGAAGCCTCTGGCCTGGGCGGGTGCAGGAGGGTCTGGCCTGGCTCACAGGCAATGATACACACACTGACAACACATCCCGTAAGAAAGAACCTCCAGCAGGGGCACCAAGCATCCGCCGTGCTCCTTGGTGTGCAACCACTAGCTTACAGGATACTTTGTTGGGGAGCAGGAAGATTTGGGGTGCAGGAACTGGTGAGCCCAAGCTCGCCCCTCCACAGTGGTAGTAATTGCTGTCGCCGATGGATTTCTTCCATTTATTTAAATGGCAACATCCAGCAACTCCTCATTTGTCTGTTCAGAAATGTCTTGAAAGAGACATGCTTTTCTCTAAAATCTTATTCAATTAAATTTTCTTTTAAAGTGCTCATCAAATCAATGGTCCCTTGGGGAACTTGTGTCCCTGTGTGTGTGGAGGAGAGTGGGTGTGACCGGTCAGGAAAAGAATTGCTTCTTTCACTCACATTCTTTTCTAAAGTACACCAAGACCTTCCTGGGAGAAAAGAAGGCAGAAAAAGTAATCACCTCTCAGAGGGTGAGTGCTTGTGAAATTCCAGGCTGAGGATAAGATGCCAGTCAACCCCCACTCAATTACCAGAGGCCGGTGCCAAACTCCCAGTTTGAATCTATTCTGTGGGGAGGGAGCTGCGCAGTGAGCCACAGGAGCCCTGTTCAGAATCTCGAAGTTGCCGTCCGTCCTCTCCCCAGATAAAACATAGGTCTGAAGACATATTGCCTTTGGTTTAAGCCATGCACCTGCTCTTTTCCTCCCTGGCCATCTCAGATTAAAGTTCAGCACAAGTGTTGGGCAAAAACCTGAACGTGTGGACAGTTTAAAGGAGTGGGTTTGGGAGTTCAATCTGAGCTCTTTCATTGTTTTGTTGTGTCACCTCAGGCAAGAAAGAAGCCTCTCTAAGCCTCTGTTTCTTCCTCTTTAAAACAAATGCTTCCTGCTTCTTGCAGCCTTCCCATAGAGTTGTTAGGGGGGTTTCACGGGATGATACGTGCTCAGTGCAGAGGACTGTGCCGGCACAAGAAAGAGCTCACCACCTGGTAATTGTCATTATGTGGGTTGAGCCCTGGATTTGCTGCCTTCCAAGCTGTGTGACACTGTACAGATCAATATCCTTTTCTGGTTTTATTTATAAACTGAGGGGATTGGTTCAGTGGTTTTGTGTTCTTAGAATCCTCTGGGACACTCTTAAAATCAGACTCTTGGACCCAGGCCCGAGCCACTGAATCAGAATCTCTGGATCTGAGACCCATGACATTGGATTTTTCTGAATCTATGCAGGCAGTTCCAACCTTTTGGGAACTTGGTCTTTAAAGTATTTTCAAGTCCTGAAATGGTGAGTTTGAATTCTTGTGCCTTTGTGAAGCCTTCTCTAGCTACTCCTGACTGTGGCCCTCTCCTTCCATATTCTCACACCTATAGTGCAGTTTTGACACAGTATGGGTCCACAGATAGTGCTTTTTAAATGGAAATCTACCTCCCACATGTAATGCTGTCCTTCTTTAGAAGGCCTGGTGTTTTCATCACCTTTATGGGATTAATTAATGTCTGTCTCCCCAGCTTGACTGTTCCACCTTCAGCTGCTCAGGGGGCAGATGATCCGGAGTATTACATTTGTCTCTCCTTCATGCTGATCATTCATTTCCCACTAATCCTGTCTACAAGAGGTGGAGCAGAGATTGGAGAAGACACAAATCAAACACATTAATTTCTGTTGTAATTATGTATTGTCTATTGAATGAGTACATGTGAGGTAAAGGCTACCTCAAAAGACATTGTTACTGAACAGTGTTAAAAATAACATCAGAGGGCCTGTGAATCTTTTAGGGATTAAAATTGGCTCCCGAAAAGGACTACATTTGGATGCAATGAATGTAACTAAACCAGAAGAAAACCCAAAACTATGGAGCATATTTATGCAAACCACCATTCTAATAGGTTAGCACAGCAAAAGTCTTTTCTGGGCACAAATATTATTCATATGTCTCTACTATTCTTTTACTAACAATGCCCAGTATGAATTAAAAATTACAAGACACATAAAAAAGAGGAAAAAATGACTTACTATAAAAAAAGTCATTACAGGACCCACCTCAGACACAGCTCAGATGTTGGAATTATCCTACAGAAATTTTAAGTAGCTATAATACATACATTAAAGAATCTAGTGGAAAAGGTGAACAATAAATATGAACAGGTGGAGAAATTCATCCGTGAGAAGGAAACTATTTTGCAAAAAAGCCAATAGAAATGCTAGAAATCAAAATCACAATACCATAGATGGAGAATTACTTTAAGAAGCTTATTAGAAGATTGGATATATCAGATGAATCAATAGTCTTGAAATCAAGTCAATAAAAATTACCCCCAAACTTAAATAATGAGACAAGAAAAAATAAAAAAATAAAACATCCAAGATCCATAGTACAATGTCGAACAATACCTAACGTATCTTTAATGTGGCTTCCCAAAAGGAAAGAGAAGGAGATCAAACAGAAAAAAACCATGCATTTGTACAGACAATGTCTGAAAGTTTTCCTAAACTAAAAAAAAAAAAAACACATAGATTCAAGTATTACGTATAACTCCAATCAGGATAAATACAAAGAAAAACACCCAGGCACGTTAAAGTCTCACTACTAAAAAAGGAAAGAATCTTAAAACTAGCAGAGAGTTAGAAATATGAAGTATTGAGAGGCAACTGTACCATCGCACTGGACTACAGAGATCTGAGATTCTCTGCCCAGCTACAGGGCTACTCAGAGCGCAGGGAAAGAAGCACAGTAAGTGCTTCAGGTGCCACTCGCACTGTCCTGCATGCAAGAGGGAGGTGTTTGCTGTGTTTTTCTGCACTTTAGGCTCTCAGGAACAAAGTCTATTCCTTGCTTTGAAAGGGGTGGGCCCAGGAGTCAAGCTCTGGATAGCAGGACTGGAGACAGAGGAGGAAACCCTGGGAGTCACGGCCCAGGAGGGCAGCCCTTCCCTGCCACGTGCTGCACAGCTGTCTCCCCATGGGTCCTCCTTTCAGCTTCCCCCTCATCAAGGGAGCAGATGCCCACCCTTTGTCACTTGGTAGGCTGGCATTCATGTGCTGAGTGACATTCATGTGTAGGACATGGAATTGAGTAAAATACCCATGGAGCGTCCTTCCAGTTTTGACATCGTACAAATCTCAACAACAGGGATTTTAAAAAGAATGAGTGCCTTGCTGAGTTAAATACTACTACACCTCGCACATTCCTCTGCTTTGCTGTTTTACAGCTGCTTCTTCATCTTCCGAAACACATATTGTGAGCGAGTGTGTGTGAGCTGCTTCTCTTTCTTGGGTTTTCTATTATTTGGTTAAAAAATAATAAGGGCAGATTCTGCATTTTAGTCACTTTCATAACCTCATGCTGCATGTGGTTGAGAAGGGAAGGGATAAGAAAAGATGGAGGGGAGGGAATGGAAGGAAAAGGAGAGAAAGGGAAAAGGAAGGAAGCTCTTTCCCTAACAATTTACTTTCCGAAGCGCTTGCGCATGTCTCACTCTGGGCCCCCACTTAAGATTTTCCCTTGTTAGCTGGTTCTTGAGCCAATTGAAATCTACTTATTATCGTTTCCTTAGCAACCAGCAACCTTTCTGCTTTACTTTTGATTTAGAACTCAGAGTACCCAAAACCTCTGACAATTTGAAACATATTTCTAATTGAGTCTGCTTCTTTTACTTAAAAAACTATTTTTAAAAGACACTTAAGTGGAAAACTTAACAGTATTTTATCTAAAATTTAAATGTTGGATTATTTTGTTTGGGGTTGTTTCCATCTTTTTATATACTCCAGAGCAAACATTCCATCAGAAAAAAAATGGGGCCTGACTTATAGATTATTTCTTTTCTTCCAGAAGCTATGAACATTGCAGTGGGAAGCACAGAATAAGTCACATGATCTCCAGTTCTGAACCAACACCTGAGTAGCAGCAACTACCCCCTGAGCTCTCTCAGGGCTCCCCTTTGCTCTTCTGAGCAGCCTAGCTCATGGTATTGTGCACGACCAACAGCTCCCAAATACAACCTGGTGGAAGTGAGCAGGAGATAAGATATATTGGTGTTAGAAATCAGGAGGAAGTTTCTTAATGAGCAGTGCTAGTGCTGGCGCTTCATAAATACTTAAGTGGGTGTGAGAATTAAGAATGTACCTGAACTGTCTCCTGGAAACACTGTTCGGTACAATTACGAGACACAAGCTCCAAAATGCAGCTCCAGGGTGATGCATGTCCTATTTACGAATGCATTTGACCAAGTGCACTGTTCAGTTACTTCTACAATCTTCTATGAGAAGACATCTGTCCTAGATTCGCAGACACTAGTGGCCACGGGGCTTGGCAGAGCCATGAGCGAAAAGGAGCTTAGTTACCTCTTCAGAGGCAGCTTTAGTCGAGTCCTAAGTAGCACTATGAATTGTTATGACCTTTGACACATGTCATTCACTTAACCTTCCTGACAAGACATTGGGATTGATGATGCTACCCTATCATAATGAAGGCTCAGAGGGCTGTGTAATTCTCTCGGGTTACCCTGCTACGAAACAGGACAGCTTAGATTTAATCCTAGAGGGGGTTGACTTCAAAGCTTGTGATGTACATCACCCTAGTTCTTACTGCTGTCTTTTAAAGACTTGCTTTCCTTCCTCTTGAGGTCAAATATTAGAAATGACACCAGACTGACAGTGATCTGAGTGGGTTTTCAGAGCACAGAGGCTCAAACAATTGTCTCATTCCCATCTTCCCTGCAACTGGCTTGGAATGGCTTGCTTTGGTTTTCCATTCCTAGTGTGGTGTAAAAACACACAGACACACACAGACATCCATATGAACACATACTTTCCAGAGCACACCCCCTGGGGGCTTCCTTGGTGGTGACAATTAGATGGCAATCATTGGAATCAATGGAGTGACACTGGTGAAACTGGGTCTCAGCTCTTCGGGCCGCAGGGGAGTATTGACCTGTTTAGGCTCAGAATCCCTCTGGAATAAACTCACCAAGCAGGGCTTGCCTACCCCATCAGGCGGGAATCCCAGATGTACTGATCCTGTCAGGCAGTTTGGATCTACTACCTCTTGCTTTTGGCTTGAC
>RJWT010007167.1:0-27965 GCA_004365215.1 Cuniculus paca | reverse complement strand
GGAGCTCTCAACCTTATCTTTACAGTCCATAGCTTTATTGGAGCATCCTTTCTGGGCAAACTCATGTTTCAAATCACCCTGCTGAGCTCTGTGCTCTTGATTTGCAATATAAATCTGGCTAAAAGCTCCCAACAATAGCCATGCCACAGCCTCAACATTCGTCTGCCTTGATATTTCTTTTGCCAGATTAATCAGTCCACCATCCTTAATCTCAGTTTCAGGCAAAGTCTCTGGACATGAGTAAAATGCAGACAAACTTTCTGCTAAGCCATAACATACATCAACTGGAGTCCAACACCCAGTGCAGTCCTTTTTCCCAGCAGAAACCTCCCAAGTCTGGTTCTTACCAGCAGGGTTTATATCCACCTTCTGGTCTCCTGAGCTCTGACCAGAATCTCCACTACAGAACAGCCTAAGCTGTTCCAGCTCTATACATTCAGGTGACAGCTCTGACATTTTCCAAACTCTTTCCACAAGCCATTTCCAAAGGCTCTTGAACCACATGGTCAGGTATGGTCACAGCAATGGCCCCACTCCCGGTACCAAAATCTGTTTTGGTTACTTTATTTGTTGCTGAGACAAACACCTGACACCCAAAATTAGGGAAGAAAAGGTTTATTTAGTTTAAAGTTCTGGAGATTTCAGTCCATAATCAGCTGGCTCCAAGGCAGTTGGCATGGCACTGGGGCAACACTTCAAGGCAGCAGCCAGAGCAAAAGAGAGAAGGCAAGCCTCTTCTCTACCCTTATATTATACCCAGGCCACCACCCCCTCCACTTCCCAAATGTATTAACCATAACAGGCCTTTATACATTTCAGTTGAAAGTTTTTCTGTGTATCTAGTTTTTAGATTAAAATATTCTAGGAGTTCTATTCAAATCCAGTTTTTAGTCATATCAGATTTACCCTTGAAATGAATCTGATCATTTCTCTATCTCTACTTTTCATAATATTCAATGCTGTCACTGTGCAATTAACTTTCTCTTCACCCCATTGATGAGTGATATATTACTACCCTAGGTTTATCAAGATGGCCAAATATGACAGACAATATTAGTCAGAAGATATTGATAGCCATTTATTAATCATATATACTTTCAGTCCAAGGGACAACTTATACCAGGAAGGACTGCATGTTACATGGGAAATGTACTTGGAAAAAGAGTGAACAAGGAAAGGCTAAAAGAGGCAGGTTTTGTAGTGGTAAAATCATGGGATATATTCAGGTTCTGGTAGAAGGATGTGGTTGGCTTATTTGAGTAATTCTGTGGGTTAAGAGAGTCTGCAAAGACAGTTGTTTACCTAGAGAAGCTTGTCCATGGTGGCACAGAAAAAAGAAACATAAGGGTAAATAATTTGAGACTGTATGGATTTTACCAGATATCAACGTAGCACATAACATTAATTTTCAATCAAACACCACAATTACCCTAGTCCAAAGCACCATAATCTCTTACTTGAATTACTCAAACATTCTACTTAAAATTGCTATACAATAATCTTGTACAACTCTCCTGCTTAATGTTCTTCTTTGATTTCCCATGACATTTAGAATAAAATGAAAATTTTCTACCATAGTTGTCAAATTTGGGATGATCTGGAGGCTACTCTTTTTCAGCTTCAAATATCAAACTCCCAAGCTTCTTTCAATTATTCACTTTGAACACAAACATACTTTAAAACACCAAGTTCATTCTAATCTAGGGCCATTGCTCCTACCCTTACTCTTCTCCCTGGAAGGGACCCCATCCTGTTTGAATGTCTCCTCTTTATCACGTGAGTCTTGTTCAAGAGCATGTTACTGCTTCAGAGAATCTATTTTGTCATTCAGCTAACTATGGCCGTTTCACCTTGAAGTTACTCTCCAGTGTGGTACCTCACTCCTTTTCCTTTGTAATAATAGTATCACCACTGAAATGACACCAGTCATAAACACCTGACACACAGTAGGTCCTCAAAAGACGTTTTTTGAACAAAAGAACTTATGTGTTTTTAAATTTGTCATTCAGCTAACTGTGGCCTGTTCATGTTGAAGTTACTCTCTAGTATAGTACCTTGCTTCATTTTCTTTGTGATATTATCATCAGTGAAATATGTTGAAATATGTGCAGTATTTATTTTTTGTAAATTCCACAAATGAATGGATTCTGAATTGTTCATCATTGTATCTCTAGTGCTTACACAAACACCTGGGACACAGTAGGTGTTCAGTAGATATTTTGAGCAAAAGACTCAATCAGATACTTACTACCAGTCTAACACAATCTTGGGAACTCAAAGATTCTGAAAATGCCAGCCTGAAAAAATAATCTTTTATCTTATTTTCCAAATATCCCCACACCCTGTAGCTAACTCCCTCATCAGTGACTTTTGGAAGGCTAAACAGATAAATATCACTGTCGGTGCTTTCAAAACAAGAACAATCTGGTCCTGACATCAATTTTTCTCATTTCATAAGGATGTTGATGCTCCCTGCTTGATTACTAATGACTCTTTTGGATCATGATGTGAGAGAGAAGGAAGAAAAAAAGATACTGTGCCACAGAATTTGGAGAAGAAAAAATGATTTCCTGAGAAGTTGAGAGTTCTTCAATAAGTATTAGGCATACTGATGACAAATTAGCGTTCCAGTGTCATTTTCTTTTTGAACACACATGGCCCTCCCAAATTAGAAAATAATTATTTTCAACTTCCAATTCTTCTTTAGTAAATACTCTTTAAAGAATGAGAGAAGAAACTATGTTGGAATTAAATTACATGTATACAAAAATTATATGTACATGTTTATATATGTACATATATTCAAGAGATTTGATCCTTGTTTTATTTTTGCCATCTTCTTCCCAGAAACAATGTTACCTTCTACCAATTTGATTTCATTGGAAAGTACAGCCCACAGACATTCCTATGAGTAATAAGAAACAATTTCTGTATTCTTTTTATAAAAATACCCATCTGGTATTTACTTAGCTTTATTCTTTTCATTACCTTAAATTCCTGTAAAATTGATCTGGTATCAAGTCAAGCATACATATACTGGTGAAAAATCAGAGATTATAAATATTGTCAATATTATATAGAGATAAAATTGATCTATTGGAGCAAAATAATTTGGTCGCTTTGGGGTCTATCCTATTGTTGCTGAGGAAAGACAAATTTGGCTAAATAATTGATATGTTTAGAATTCAATCAGAAGGAAAGTATGTTTCTACTGTTGCTAGCTCAGTTGGTACTTACTCAACACAAAAACCGACCATCACACAAAATAAAGCAAAATGTATAGCTAATCTAATTCCTTATATTTTATTTTTCTTTGCTGCCATAAGAAATCACAACACATTTAGCAAGGCAGTGAAATCAAGCTGTTGGCTAGCTAGGTATCTTATCTGGGACTTCAAAGACAGAATTTCTTTTAGCCATTTGATAGAATTTACTTCCTGGAGGCTGTAGAATGAAGGTCCCACTTTCTTTGCAGGCTGTCAACCAGGAGCTTCTTTCAGCATCACAAGTCAGCAGACGTTCCTCTTCTTCATGACCCTTTTCAGACTTTCCACTTCTCCAAAGACCCTGTTCCTCAGTATTTCTGTCACCAGCAAAAGAAAGTTTTCTGCTTCTAATGGGTCATTTGCTTGAATTGGCTCTTTACAAATAATTCAAAACACTTTTTTTCTAAATAGATCTGTAATATTAATTACATATGCAGATAGGGTGATAAATTTTAGGGAACATTGCATACCATGCTAACTTACAAACCTCCATATGATGCAGTCATCCTTACTAAAAGAGCCCTTTTCCCAGATAAGGTAACCTTGTGAAGTACTGAGGAACTTTAACGCTTGAGTTAGGGCAGGATGATGATGCATCTTTCAACTCATAAAACACAAAAATAAAACCAGGCAGAGTAAGTTCTATACCTCTATTCAGTCTGAGTCCAGAACTAAGATCTTTGAGTAGAAATATGTGAAGTGAGTCCTGGCTGTTAAGTAAGGGGAATTTCTAGAACTAGGAATGTGGAAATGAGGTCTAGGCACAGTACCCATGAGCTAAGTAGCCATGGAAACAGCTAGACTTTGCAAAGAATTTGTATAGGAAAAGGAAGCTCTAGGACAGGCAACAGAATGGGGACAGAAATTTACCTAGAAGTTCATTGCAGGTCTTTGTCCAAGGTCAGAGATTTATGAACACAGGGCAAAATAGCATGAAGTCTAACATAATGGGCCTTTGCAAACCTGAAAACTGAAAGATACTCACAGAGAGTCCAGTTCTGGGGATATTAGCATGCTGGTTTAGCTAGTTGACAGCAGACTTTGGCATTCTACTGGGATACCTTTGGCGTTCTAATGGAATACAAGAAAGTTCACATCTCAGGAATAAGGGCTATCTCCTAGGATGAAGACATAAGTGAAACATACCTACACTAATGCAAATACATGAATTAATTAAGTCAAGTCTGAACAAAAGGATTGGGCAGTGACGTGGCAAACTGCCACGAAAAAATCCGGCACCAATTAAAGGCAGATAACCAATCCAAACTCTATCATATTATCCACAATATTGAACTAATTATGAAAAAATACTAGTAATTTGAATACATAAGAAAATGTAATCCATAACCAGAAAAAGTCAATAAGCTTTGAATCTTACATTCTACAACACAAAAATTAATTGAAAATCTGACAAGATTAGAATGCAGACACTAAAATTGTAAAAAATTTACAAGAAAAGGTGAGAAAATCTTTATGAAGTAGACAAGAATTTCTTAAAGCAGACCCAAGAAGTGCTAACCATGAAAAGAAATAATGTTAAATTGCTTATTATATTCATATATATGTTCATGTATATATATATATATATATATACTCGCAGGATAGTTAACTATACTACTAATCTCTGTTCATCAAAAAGAACAGTTTATACTTTCATTAGTCTATTGATCATTTTTTATGCTTATATCTTGTAATCTGAACAACTACTTTGAAGATAACAACATGCAATGTATTAATCAGTATTAATCTATTATTTTGTTTTGAAATTCTGTATCATCATTTTTATTCTTTTTTACTTTTAAAATAAAAAATTTTCTCCTTTTTGATTGGGTCTTCCTCTGGTTTTAGTATCAGAGTATAACTTGCCTCCAGGAATGAGTTAGGAAGAACTGCTTCCTTTTCAATTTCATTGAAGAGTTTAAGGAGTATTGACATTAAATCTTCTCTAAATTTCATATAGAATTCAGCTGTGAATCCATCAGGACTCAGGCTTTGCTTTGTTGGTATGTTTTTAATTGCATTTTGAATTTCAGTAACTGATACGGGGTTATTCAAAATTTTTATAACTTCTTGATTCAGTTTTGGTAATTCATGTGTTTCTAGGAATCTATGCATTTCCTCTGTTTTCCAACCTTTGTGAGTAAAGATTTTCAAAGTAGGTATTCATGGTCTTCTAAATTTCCACAGAATCTGTAGTAATTTCACCCTTTTCATTCCTTATTACATGAATCTGAGTTTTTTTCTTTTTCTTTTTTTTTGATAAGATTGACTAGGGGTTTATCAATTTTGTTTATTCTTAAAAAGAACCAACTCTTCATTAATTCTTTGTATTGTTTTCTTAGTCTCAATTGCGCTAATTTCTACTCTGATCTATATAATTTTTCTCTCATCTATGAGCTTTTGGCTTGACTTGCTCCTTTTTCTAGAAACTTGAGGTATAGCATTAGGTTGTTTATTTGTGCTCATTCTCTTTTCCTGATGTGACAATTCATTGTTATATATTTTCTTCCTAGGACCACTTTCATTGTGTCCTACAGGTTTTGGTATGTTGTATCTGCATTTTCATTATTGGTCGATCTCACTAATAAACATCAGTGCAAAAATCCTCAATAAAATACTAGAAAATAGAATGCAGCAAATCATCAAGAAGATTATATATCATGATCAAGTGGGTTTTATCCCAGGAATGCAGGGATGGTTCAACATATGTAAAACAATAAATTTAATACACCACATCAACAGAGCCAAAGACAAAAATCTCATGATAATCTCAATAGATGCAGGAAAAACTTTTGATAAAGTCCAAGACTCATTCATGACAATAACCCTGCAGAAAATTGGAACAGATGGTCTTTACCTCAATCAAATAAAAGCCATCTATGACAAACCAACAGCCAACATCATACAATATGGACAAAAACTGAAAGCTTTTGCTCTAAAGTCAGAAACAAAACAAGGATGTCCACTATCACCACCTCTATTCAATATAGTTCTGGAAATCTTAGCCAGAGAAATTAGACAAGACAGACTAATAAAAGGAATAAGGACAGGAAAAGAAGAAGTTAAATTATCATTCTTTGCAGATGACATGATACTCTACATAGAGGATCCCATAACTCCATCAAAAGACTACTAGAGTTAATAAGCAAATTCAGCAGCATAGCTGGATAAAAAGTCAACACTCAAAAATCAATAGCATTCCTGTACACAAACAACAAACTGATAGAGAGAAATTATGGAAATAACACCTTTCACAATAGCATCCAAAATAAATGAAATACTTAGGAATCAACCTAACAAAGGATGTAAAAGAGCTACACATTGAAAACTATAGTACTCTAAAAAAGGAGGTTGAAGAGGATGTCAGAAAATGGAAAGATATTCCTTGCTCTTGGTTGGGAAGAATCTGCATAATAAAAATGGCCATACTCCCAAAACTGTTATACAGATTTAATGCAATTCCAATCAAAACACCATTACATATCTTTCAGATCTAATGAAAACATTCCTAAAATTCATTTGGAAACAGAAGAGACCTAGCATGGCAAAAGCAATTCTGGGCAACAAAGGCAAGGCAGGAGGTATCACAATCCCTGGCTTGAAATTATACTACAAAGCTACTGTGATAAAATCAGCATGGTATGGCAAAAAAACAGACCTGAGGATCAATGGAACAGATTAGATGATGCAGACACTACTACAAAGACACTCAGACACCTTATCTTTGACAAAGGGGCTAAATATGCTCACTGAAAGAAAGATAGCCTCTTTAATAATGGTGCTGGAAAAATTGGCTTTCCACATGTGGAAGACTGAAACTAGACCCATGTCTATCACCATGCACTAAACTAAAGTCAAAATAGATCAAAGATCTAAAGATTAAAACAGAAACACTAAATCTGCTGGAAGACAAGGTAAGTAGAAATCTTGAAGACATAGGGGTAGGCAAAGAGTTCATGAAATAAATGCAAGCCACACAGGAAGTACTTCAAAGAATCACCAACTTGGATCTCATGTTATGAAAAACTTTTTGCACTTCAAAAGAAATCACCAAACGAGTAAAAAGAAAATCTACAGAATGGTAATGAATTTTATCCAACTCTCCCTCAGATAAAGGACTTATATCTAGAACATATAAAGAATTGAAAAACATCAGACTCCTCAAATTCAAAGATCCAACCCAAAAATGGGCATCTGAGATGAAAACACACTTCTCAGATGAAGAAATACAAATAGCAAATAAATATGTTTAAAAAAAATATTCAACATCACTGGTTATTCAAGAAATGCAGATTAAAATAACATTGAGATTCCACCTCACTCCCGAAAAAATGGTTGCCATGAAGAAATCAACTAATAACAAATGCTGGAGGGCTGTGGGGAAAAAGGAATGCTTCTTCACTGTTGATGGAAGTGTAGACTGGTGCAGCCAATAGAGGGAATCAGTGTGGAGATTCCTCAAAAAACTATGATTGGAAGTCCCATTTGATCCAGCTATTTCCCTTTTGGGTGTTTTCCCAGAAAAATTGAAAATGACATGCTATAGCGGTATATGTGCACCCGTGTTTATAAACAGCACAATTCATAATAGCTAAATCTTGGAAACAACCCAAATGCCCATCAACTGCAGAATGAATAAAAAAGTTATGAAATTTTTATAAAATAGAATATTACTCAGCTATAAAGGAGGATAATCTTGAGGCTTTTATAGGAAATGGAGACAACTTGAGTCCATACTCTTAAGTGAAATAAATCAAACTAACATATAATATATATATATATGACATATATATATGACAGCTATATATATGACATATAATATATATATATATGACATATATATATATGACAGCTATACTACTAATCTCTGTTACTTCATCCAAAAGAACAGTTTGTAATTTCATTGTTTGATTGATTTTTTTTTTCCTGTCACTGGTGATTGAACTCATGACCTTGTACTTGCCAGGCAGATTGATAATATTTTTTCATGCCTAAATCTTGAAACCTGAACAACTACTTCTAAGATAACAATATGCAATATATTAATTAGTGTTAATTCCTCCTTTTTCTTGAAATTCTGTGCCATTTTTATCCTTTTTTCTGTTTTGCTTTTTATAATTAAAAAAAAGCTCAACAGGTAAAATAATAAAAAAATGAAAATTAAAATAAAATAAAGAAGTTAAATTAGACTTCATCAAAATCAAACACTTTTGTACATCAAAAGATACTACTTAAGCTGGGCCTGGTGGTGCATGCCTGTAATTCCAGCACTCGGGAGGCTGAGGCAGGAGGATCCTTGTGAGTTCAAGACCAGCCTGGGCTACAAAGTGAGCTCAAGGCCAGTCTGAACGGCATAGTGAGACCCTGTCTCAAAAAGACAAAGGCCGGGGATTTAGTTCCAGTGGTGTAAGCACCTGCCTGGCAAGCACGAGGTTGTGAGTTCAATCCCTGGTTCCACAAAAAAAAAAAAAAGGTACTACTTAATAAATGAATGCTATAAGTTAGAAATGTATATTTTTATTTCATTTATCTATCATGTACTTTTATGACTAAGGTATAGGAAGAACTTCCACAATCAATGAAAATCAGATGAATATTACAGAGGATGTAAAATAAGACAAAGATAATTTTCATAAAATTTTAGATATGGTCAACAAGCATTTGAAAAAACATTAAAAGAACATGACTGATTCACTTGTATTAGAAAAAAACTGGAGAAAACAAACATTGGTAAGGATGTGGAATAAATGTAAACCTTAAATATAGGAATATAAAATGATCATTTGGGCTATTTCCAAGATTTTGCTCTTACAAATGGTGCTGCTATAAACATGAGTGTGTACATATCACTGTGGTATGACGCTTTTAAGTCTTTCAGGGAGACACCAAGAAGAGGAATAGCTGGAACCTCTAGTTTTAGGTTTTTGGGAATCTTCACACTGATTTCCACAATGGTTGTACCATTCTACACTCCTATCAACAGCGGAGAAGAGTTCCTTTTTCCTCACAGTCCCATCAGCATTTGTTACTGCTTGATTTCTTGATAATAACCATTTTTTCCAGAGTGAAGGGAAATCCCAGAATTGTTTTAATTTGCATCTCTTGAATGACCAGTAATGTTGACATTTTTTCATATATTTACTTGCTGCTTGAAGATA
Source organism: Cuniculus paca (assembly GCA_004365215.1). NCBI lineage: Eukaryota > Metazoa > Chordata > Mammalia > Rodentia > Cuniculidae > Cuniculus > Cuniculus paca. Next base: position 18,541 of record RJWT010007167.1, on the reverse strand, counting down.
CATTTCTTTTAGTACAATGGAGTACTACTCAACCATAAAGAAAAATAAACTTGTGACATTTCTAGGTAAATGGACGCACTTTGAGGTCATACTCCTAAGTGAAATAAATTGAACACATGTAAATATTGCATTTTTTTCTGTTGTGAGAAACTGAAAGTGTAAATAAGGACCAAAATGTATAACAGATATTGTGAAATAGGGAGAAAATATTCAAATGAGAATGGGAACTGCAGGAGAGGAAGAGAAAATGAAAAAAAAAGAGAAAAGAAATAAAAATGGAAACAAAGTTTTTGTAAACAAGCGAAAGAGAAATTGAAGGGAGGGAAGAGGAATGGGAAAAAAAAGAGAAGAACCATAATATGTCTTACACAGGTTCAAATTTCTTATGAATGTGATCATTATGTACATATAAAATGTACCAATACACTTAATTAGTTAAAAAATAAAATGGTACCATTATGGCAACAAAACAAAACAAAACAAACAAAAAACAAAAAAACAACTTGGAAGTTTCTTACATAAATATGTTTATTTCTAAGTCTTAACCTAAGATAGATGGAAAAATAAAATTCTATCAATAGTGGAGTGGGTAAACAAATCATAAATAGTATAATAGAGCATTAAAATACAGTAAATTATTCCATCCACCAACATGGATGAAAATCAAATACATTGCACTGAGTGAAAGAAGTCAGATACAAAAAATTACCTTCAGTTATATGTGTATACCTACATGCATATAATCTTTTCCTTTCTTCCATTTCCTCTTTTCCCAGTTGTTCTTTCTTTTTGAGCACTTTCTTTCCCTTTCATTAATACAATATCTACAGTACATTTTGGATCTTATTACTCTTTCAGTTTATTATTATTATTTATTTTTTACACTAGGGAGACAATATGATCTTTACAAATGTGAGACTGATTTATTTCATTTATAAGTATAGTCTCAGGTTGCCTCTATTTACCTATAAAAGCCTCAAGTATGTATATATATGTGTGCAAGATAGCTAACTATATTTCTGTTAGTTCATCAAACAGAACAGTTTGTGCTGTCACTGTGTGTGATTGCTTGATCATTTTTTTATGCTTAGATCTTGTAACCTGAACAATTACCTCTAAAATAACAATATCCAATGTATTAACTAGTGTTGATTTCTTACTTTTTAAAAAATACTGTATTTCTGCTTTGCTTTTTACAATAAAAAAAGATTACCTTCTTTGTGATCCCATTTATAGAAAGTCAAAGAACAATCAAAAGTGATGTGTGGTGATGACAGTCAGGATAGGGTACACTCTGGGGTGAAATTTGAGGTGCAAGGGAAACTTTAAAATAATAAATATGTTCTCATCTAGATTGGGATGTTGGTTTCACAGGTGTTACCTTTTAAAAGTTGTCAAATTGTACACTTAAGATACATGAATTTCCAAGTGTAGATGATTGGTCTTGAAGAAAAGTGTTTAAAAAATCAAAAACTAAAATACGTAGAGAAAAGAAAAGCCAGGGACAAGGATCTAGCTCAGCAGCCTAAGTGCCTTCCTGGCAAGTGCAAGGTCGTGAGTTCAATCCCTGGTGCCGCAAAAAAAATAAATAAATAAAATAAAATAAACAGGAAAAAGAGAAAAGCCACTACTGTGAAAAGCAGTTAAAGAAAACTTCATCCTCTGGTTGGGCTCCAGCGGTAGGCCTATTCTCTTTGCTCGGTCTGGTGGGGTGGGTTCCAGGTGAGATGCTGTGGGGTTCTCAGCAGTTTTTTGTAGGCTCTTGTAGCTATGGCCACCTGGTGGAACTCTGTGGAGGGCATCAGTGCCATGGACATGCTGTGGAGCACTGTGGAACTTGGCTTTTGGTTTGTCTTGGGGAATTCACTAGAAGTGGTTGCAGAGTTGCTTCCAGATGACATGAGGTCCAGTCATCTGAGTTCAGATTTGAATGTTTTATTATTTGATGTGGTATAGTTTTGTCCCTATCACATCGTCTGTTTTCTTATTTCTAAAATAAAAGATTAGACTAAAATGATTTCAAAGATTCTTTCCAGCTCTCAAATGCAGTTGTTCTTCTTCTAAGTATCTTCTCAAAAGAGTTAAAATGTCGCATTACAGTGATACATTCATACCCAGGTTTATACAGCAAAATTTTTAATAGATAAATCTTGGAAGTGCTCTGTTTGTCCTTCAACAGATGAATGGATAAAAAATACAGCATTTATACATAGTAGAAAATTATTTTGCCGTAAAAAGCTTAAAGTTGAGTCATTTACAGGAAAACAGGTATACCTTGAGACTAAACATTAAGCAAAGTAAATCAAACCTATAAGCTTAAATAGCATATGTTTCTCTTATGTGAGAAAGCCAAAATACAAACAGCAAAATAAAAGGTGGATAATAGGAAGTAGGGAGGTGGAAGTTTTGCAAATGGGAAGGAAACCAACAGATGGAGGGAGGGTATAGGGTGGAAGGAGGGTGGTGAATGGGGATGAAAAAAGATGTGTTGTGTACACTTACCAACTCCCCATGAGGAATACAATCATTATGTACTACAAATATGTAGTACATAAAACAACTGTTTTGAATAATTTATTTGTTTGTTGTGTTTTCGGTCCCAGGAGTTAAACTCACGACCTTGTGCTTGCCAGGCAGGCGCTGTACTGCTGAGCTACATCCCCGCTATTTTAAATAATTTCTATCAAAAAGACTAAAGATGTAGCTCAGTGGTAGGGCACCTGCCTAGCATGTGTGATGCCTTGAGTTCAATTCATAGCACTACAAACAAACAAACAAACAAACAAAACCTACAAAAAGTCTTGACCTTATGGGCTAAGGATATATTTCAGCAGTGCAGAGCCTGCCTGGGAAGTGTGAGGTCCTGAGTTCAATTCTCGAGGTTTTTGGACTCAGCAGCTACCTGTGTAGTTTCCCCAGCTGTCTACCCTAAAGACAGCAGTTGTGGGACTATTCTGCTTTTGATAGTATGAGGCAATTGAATCAACTTCCTCTTGTAATTCTATTTATTCTCCCGGTTTCTCTGGAGAACCCTGACTAATGCAGATGACATATGCTTAGTTCTCATCTTTCTGAGGTCATCATTCACTTCTGTGCTCTGTGATATGTCTGCCACATCTCCATTGAACTCCAACACTCTGCTTCAAACACTTCAGTGAAATAGGAAATATTTGTTGCTATTGTTATTGTTTTGATTCCTTTTGTGGAGAGAAGCACACCAGACTCCTTTAGTCAGATATCTTGCTGAGATCACTTTCCCTGAATTCACTATTTTTAATGTAGGAGTTTATATAGTCATTAGTTTTATAGCAAGTAAAATAAACTTTTAAATGCTTGCTTTCCATATAGGTATTATTGATTGTATTTGATTGTAATTGTGTTTTTATTCATTGAAATGAGATGTCTTGAGTGTAAGGATGATTGTAAATGCTGATAACGCAGTCGCCAACACATAAATTGGTGCACTATGATGTTCAATTTTCTCCTTCTAGATGAACATACTATAACAAAAGACTGAGGAGCTTGTGTCAGGTCATCATACAAGAATGGAAAGATGTAAAGTATTTGAAAAGAAACAACAAAAAACTAAGAACAAAGTCAGAAAATCTACAAATTTCCAAAACTGTAAAGGCATTCATTTCTTACCCCTCAAGAGCTAGGAATCATCAAGCTTAAAGCCTGCAGAGATCACCACACCCAACTCTGGGGGCTGTTGCAACTCGAATTCTCTAGCTGAATTAGGACCCTCATAGAAGTTGAATCTTGCTTTGTGGTGCCTTCCACGAACCAATTATCTTGAGGCTCAGGACAACCAGGTGGCTAAAACTACCTGATAATTGCTCATTCCAATAACATTATGTTTTTCTCTATTAAAGGTTGCAACAAACTTCTAGAACTGCAGCCATAGAGAGGTTTTTGGTCCCAGGTCAAGAGTTACAAGAGCAAGTAATGAAAGGACTGTGTTTTATGTGTTTCCTATCCTGTTTGCTTGAAGTTTGTAAACACACTTCTGATTTTAAAAGCATTAATTCTCACAAATGCTTGTTCAATTGATCATATAGAGGTTAGGAAGGACTCTGGAATATCCTGAGAACTCTGACAGTACTATAGTTTTATAAGAACGTGAATCTAAACTGGGGTCTTTCTAGAATAAGTTTTCCATTAGATCTCAAGTAAGTTTGTTATGATTTAAATGTATTTATCATTCTGTGCTCCTCTCTTCAATGAAAATATTTCATGGATCTTTTTTCTTTCAGGGAAAATACATAAACTAAAAAATTATTACCTCTGCTTTAAATCTTGTAACACGGAAAACTGTAGGTGCCTCAATCCCATAAAACCATAAAAATTAAGTTGGCCTTGCTAATAATTCCTTTAAGCAATTCTCATATAGCAAATGAAATTATCCTCCTTTGGATCACCAGATATATACAAATTTGGAAACTACAATTAATTCGAGGACTTCATTTATAGATACAATGAATCAAGAAAATACATTTTTAGGATTTGTGAGCTCATATGTATTAAAAAATACTTGTTATACATTTAGTCTGACTTATCTAGGCAGCACAGGAGCTCCTCAAATATTAAATAAAAAGAACATATGGAAGTGAAACTAAGTGGACAAGAGGCCATCAGTAAATATCCTAAGGGTTCCAAATTTAGTTTACTATCAATTGCCAAGTGTATCTAGACAAATTGTAATGTTTTAAATATTATTTTGAAAACTAAAATACATATACTAAAGTGATCACTAAGAAAAACAGAAGTGTATTATTGGTATACTCACATTATTAGACTTAGTGTTTGGGGAATTCATTCCTATGCTAGTAGTAGGACTCATTTAAATTCACATAATTGTTAAATAAGAAGCCGTAAAAGAATAGTCCTTCTGTAAATAATTCTTGATGCAGTAAATATCAGAGTCCCAATCTTCTGATGTAAGGCTAACCAAAATTTAATAATAAAAAGTAGAGGCAAAATTAATGTCTAAAGGGGAATTTTGCAGATATTTCAGGGAAAAAGAATTTGAAAAGTCACTGTTGGTGGATAATAAGTAATTCTGGGGAAAAAGTCAGAAAATCAATTGTTAGTGTACTTTTTTCTTGAAATACTGTAACAAATGCATGATCAATCTCTCTAATAATCACTAAATGCAATTAAATCAGGGCTTTGTGGGACTTTAACTGGAGGCTCAAAGATAGATTTTCAGTGCTTCTGTACTCTAATCCTGACTCCCTGCACACAATTCCATGGTACCGCTTCTGCAGAGTTTCTAGAAGGTTCACTCCTTAGAAGAAAATTAAAATAGCAAAATATTTTTATTTCTATTATGGCAATTACTATGGTTTGGACAGAGTTTGATTGCGGCCCCAGCAGTGTTCATGAACTGGAAGCTTGGTCCCCATTGGGGTGATGTGGCATGGAGGTGGATTCTAAGAGGAGTAGCCTAGTGGGAAATAAACAGGTTATTATAAGTGCAGCCATCAGAAGGGATTGACATAGCTGTTATGAGATCCCAGTTATTTTCCAAAAGTGAGTTTTTATAAAGAGTGAGCCTGGCCCTTTCTGAAGGTGGCCAGTTCCTTTTTGGTCTCTCTGTTATGTTGTGACACAACAAATGGGCCCTTGCCACAATGCAGGTACATACTGTTTGGACACTACAGCCACCAGAATCATGAACCAAATAAACTGCTTTGCTTTTTAAAATATTCAGCCTCCAATATTTTCTTAAAGCAACACAAACCAGACAAAAATAGTATTATCCATAGGAAAGCTAACAAATTCTAGGTATGGAATATTTATCTCTAACAGGGAAACCGAGTGTTCAAATAATCTTATTACAGTAGAACATGCATTCTTAGCAAAAGGCCTGAAAAACATACTGCAAACAAAACAACTTGCTGTTAGGGATAATTTTCAAAAACGAAAAGCTAAAACATACTATGATCCTAGTGGTCTATTTTTGTTATTGTGCTTTGGGGTCTTATCCAAAAAATAGTTTCCTTGAAGTCTTGAAGAGTTCCCATGTTTTCTTCAAGAACTTTTGTACTTTCAGATTTTATAGTTAGATCTTTGATCCTTTTTGAGTTTATTTTTATACAGGGTGAGAGATAGAGGATGATGTTATATTTAGTGAATAAGCCAGACACAGAAAGGTAAATATCTCATATTCTCTTTCAAATACGAGAGCCAGAAAACATTTGATCTGAATGTAGAAAAGTAGTTAGCAGAGGCTGGGCAGGGTGGTGGTAGGGGAACAGAGGGAGTTTGGAAAACCACTACTTCAGTTATTTTGTTCATTTTTTGTTTGTTTCATGCAGAAAGAGAAACACGATCCTTGTTAATACAATTTTTCCAAAGCAGACATTTCTAGTTAATTTTAATTGAGTAGGAGTCATTATTTATATGAAAAACTGTGAAAAGAATATGAGGTTATTCTGTCTCCTTTCCAAGAGACTTAATTTTTGTTTTCTTTGACTGGTGGTAAAGGTGAGACAAGTTCCATTTTGCTTAAATCCATTTTCAGGGATTGAAGTGATTCTAACATGGGCTCTGTTATATGCATGGTTCAGTTTATTTCTGATGTAATCATTTTTCAGTGTTACATTTTGGAATCCCAGTTTTAAATGTCAAGGCTCAGTAGATCCTGGTCGCTAGGTTCTGCATTACAATTTTATACCCATACAGCCTCATGGGAACATAAAATAAAATTCTTCTCAACTTATAAGAATCTCAATAACCTCTATCAAAATTTACAGATGTCCTCAGGATTATAAGTGCCTTCATATATTGAACTACTTCTCAGGATTTCCTTCTTTTCTTGTGTCTTCACTGATGTCTTAGCTCTCTGATACTTTCAAGAAAGATTTTTAAACATTGTATATTTGCATATATAAAATACATAATTATATATGTATTATAAATTATTTAAATATCACAAATTATTTAAATTATTATAAAATTATACTCATAAAATTATATGTATCTGCATCTATCTCTCTATATACATATCCAAGTCTCCAGCTGTTTTTAGTGACTGAGACTGTCCAAATGATTTAATATCTGGAAATGAATGTTTCCTGGTTTTTTTGAGTTTTTTTGTGTTAAATTTCCTGTTTTTTAATTTAAAAAATTTTAACCTAAGAAAACTTGGAATAATTTTATTTTGAATAGCCACATACCCTTACTTAGATTCTGTAATTGTTACTTTTTTGTTTTATGTATTTATTCATCTTAATTTTTATTCATTTCAATGTTATAGATATCTGTCTGCTTGGCCCACAATTTGAACCTGCATATAACTAGAACTGAACATTTTATTAAAAATTCTTTTTTGAAGTAAAATTTACATAAAGTGAAATGAGCAACTCTTTACTATGAACTTTGACAAATGAATACACCTATGTACTCAAGCTTCTATCAAAATACAAAACATCTTGTCTATCCAGAAGTTTCTCTCATGCTTATTCCCAGTCAATTCCTCGCCACCACCCCAAAGGCAAAGACTGCTCTGCTGTATTTTTTCATTATAATTTAGTTTACCTGCTCCAGGACTTCGTATAATAGTTATAGTAATTTTTTTTTGCTAAAGATGCTTCTATGAAGTATAATGTTTTCTGAGATTCATCCAAATTATTGCATTTAGCAATTGTTCAATTCTTTTCATTGCCGAGTTGTATTTTTTATACAAATATACTACATTTTGTTAATCTACTCTCAGGATATTCTTATTCTGTCATGAACCAAATTTTATTCTGTAACAAACAAAGCTATAAACATTCTTGAACCAATGTTTTTGTGGGATTTGTTTTTATTTCTCTTAGATTCACCTAACAGTGATGGATTATAGAAGAAATGTGTCTACTTTTATAAGAAACTATCACAACTTTCCACAAAGAGATGTTTGTATTTTTATACTTCCAAAAGACGTGAGAGTTCCCCTGCTAGTGAGCTCTTTTTACTGGAGGAGGCAGTTGTGAGTACATGGATGTTGGATAACATATATGCTTTAATGTACACAGTCTTTCGTTAGACTCTGTCCTTTTGTCATGTCTGTTCTGCAAATATGTCTAACTTGAAGTTCAATGGGTGCAAAAAAGAGGAAATATACAAGGCTCAACCAATTAATCTGCTTGAGTATTTATGTGATTTTATCCCAGCTAGAATCCAGTACCATATAATTTTATCCAGAACTCTCTCCATATGCTCGAAGTGGCCCACTTTTAAAAAAAAACAACCCATGGTGGGCACATGTCGAGCTATAAGTCACGGAGGGCAGTGTAGGGAAACAGTACACCAAAACCAAAATCCTCTCCCTCTGCCCAACTTCCTTGATTTATGCCCCCATGTACTCTCAGACACTATTCTTTCCACTCCTGTCTCATTTCTTCATAGTGGGACGCTTTATATTTTTCCCTCAAGAATTCTAAAATTTATTTGAAAGATTCATCAATACCTGCACTTCTAAGTGACTTTTATATTCAGGGCAGAAAGGCAGGAACCACTCCAGAAACAAGTATATTTATTAAAGTACAATTTATATTAGTGTAACCTTTTCCATGTGTGTAACTTGGTAACTTTTGAACATAGAAAATCATATAATCAGTACCAGTATCAAGATACGGAATGGTTTTAGCACCTTCCCCCTTCATATCCTTTATCTTCAATTCTTTCCCTTTGCCACAGCCACTGATCTGAAGTCTGAGTCTTGATTGGCATATACAAAACATCATACATTGTGTAACATTTTGTGTCTGATTTATTTCACTTAGCATGATGCTTTGAAATTTATCCATGCTGGTGTATGAACCAAGAGTTCTTAGAAAGAATATTTTTAATGATGAAAAATAAATTCGAAAAAGTTTATAGGTAACATGATATTTTAAATTGTTCTTTGGGTAAGGATTTTATTGAACTAGTTCCATCTGTTCAATAGAATTATATTCCTATCATCTTGTTCAAACTATTTTCTAATCTATCTTCTATATCTCAAATCTGTAAAAAGAAAAAAAAGATTTAGTTTTTTAAAGAAGTCACTGAAATGGAAGCTTGTTGATTTGCAGAAAAGCTTTGGCTAAATATGTTTCACTTCATGCCATAATCTCTTTAGAGTCATATGTATATATCTACATTTCAGAAAAAAATCTGAATTAAAAAAATACAATTAATTTTTGACCTAACATTTTCTAAATGAAGCTATAGAATAGCACTGGCCAATAGGATGTTCTATAATGACAGAAATTTATATTTTTGTGGTGTCCATATAATATTATATGTGACCACTGAACATATAAAGTGTGCCTGAGGAAACATAATTTGTAATTCTGGAGTTTTTCATGGTAATTTAATTTTATTTTATTTTACAGTTTTTGTTTCTTAGTAGTACTGGAAGCAAAAGAGACATGCGGATCAATGGAACAGAATAGAGGATACAGAAACAATGCCAGGCACATTCAGTTATTTAATCTTTGACAGAGGGGCCAAAAACACATTGGAGGAAAGATCATGGCTTAAATAAATGGCACTGGGAAAACTGGCTAACCACACGCAAAAAACTGAATGTAGACCCATATATTTCACCGTGTGCCAGACTAAAATCAAAATGGATCAAAGATCTAAATGTTAAAAACAGAAACATTTAGCATGTGTACTGGAAGACAAAATATGTAAAGACGTAGACATAGGCAGGGACTTTCTGATCAGAACTCCAATAGCAGAAGAAATAGTACCAAGAATTAACAAATGGGATCACATCAAATTAAAAAACTTCAGCACAACAAAGGAAACAATCAACAGAGTGAAGAGACAACCTACAGAATGGGAAAATTTTTTCACTACGTAGTTCTCAGACAGAAGACTAATATCTAAAATGTTATTTAATTTAAATTGTTATGTGTTACCAATGAGTTTATATTGATAGTGAAGTTATAAGTTTTTAAAGTTTTACAAATTCTTTTTTTTTTTTTTTTTTGAGCAGGGATTACTGGGAATCAATCTCAAGACCTCACACTTGCTAGGTAGGTGCTGTGTCACTGAGCTTAATCCCTGGCCCCATGATATAATTCTTGCTACAACTCATTGAACTATTAACCCATTAAGAACTGGCTATATATCAGTGCAGGCCAAGGGCAAAATGAAATTAACTTGTTCAAAAATATTTCCCTTGTGGTTAATGAATGGATTACTGTACTCACTTCTTGCTGAATTAGTATGTGTTGTTGGTCCAAATGAATTTTGTGTTCATGAAACATCAAGATTATCATCTGCAAATAAAATAGCAAGGAATATAGTGGACGCATGTGCTAGGAATATCTCCTCTGCATGTACATATGTTCCATGGTCCTCAGAATTTCACGTACAAAAAAATTCGAAGATACAATTATTAAGCACTTTAAGGAGGCAAAGATAGAGCATTAAAGCAAGTTCAGGGCCTTTCTGAGCACAATGTCCTGTGTCCATGTATTCTGAACCCCCATAATGCTCTCCTTGATATATTGAAGTACATTTTGGGAAACATCATACCTCAATTTCTGATTCCTCTTCTGCAAATTGAAAATAGTAATACTACTGGCTTCATAGGTGGCTTTGGAAACTACATGAGTTAATATGTGAATTAGTTAGTAATTGTCAAAATAATATTATATAACAATTCCAAATGCGGTGGTGTTTTGGTAACCATTTTCTATGATTTACAGACCTGTGGATAGTCCAGGTGGATCTCTTTCAGGTGCAGGACAGCTGGGTTTGAGCCTGCTCCACTTTTCTTCATTTGTCTTGATACAATAGTCCCTATCATGGCAGATCACAGGAACATAAGACTGTGCAAAATGACACAGAACATGTAAAGCTCCTGCTTGTTTTGCATCCATTGGCCAAAGAAAGTCTCCTGGCTTCAGAGTCAGTGGACAGAATGGAGCATGAATATCTGTCATATGGTACTCCAGTCTATCATGGTGCAACCTTTTGGACTCAATTTCCCAATTTCTTCGGACTATATATTCTATGAAGATGAATCTGAAGTTATTGCCAAGTTTTCTTGGAGAATGTATATTTGTGGGTCTATATTACAAAATATCAAGAGGACATTTTTGGAGAGCTACCAAACTCACTGTATATATCCCCTAATCTCTCCACAATAGAGAGCAAAAAGAACCCTAGGAGAACAGTGAGAATGGCATTATGGTATTCTTGGGTGCTACATCTTAAAAGCTGTCATTATCAGGCTCAATAAATAGGAGCCTCAAAATCAGCTCCTGGGAACACTGAGAACAGTGGCAACAGGATCAAGGTTCTGAGAATGAAATCTTGTCACATCTTGACAGTCTGCAGGAATCCCAGACACTGACACAGTGAATTCTCTGGCATATGAAACAGATGGACATGAAATGGAGAAGACATTCTTAAATAGGTGCCTTTAGCAAGTATAGGATAACAAGAGTCACCAGAAGGCAACAAAAATATTTAGACTTTAAATAAAGTATTCTAGAAAGTTTGTAAGTGTTTTTCATTTAATTTTTATTTATTAGGGTAAATGCTATGGAAGTGGGAAGGCACTGATTGTCTATGTCATCTTTGATAATATTTTATAAGCTTTCAAATTCAGAACCAGTTAGAGGAGGATTTGCTCTTATGACAGAAAACTTTTCCAGGCTCACAGATTCCTAAGAGAGGAAAATTCTAAGGAAAGGTTACATGGTTGGCATGTGCTATTGTGTGGTTTAACCCATAGTACATGCAGCCCTTCCTAACATACAATTAACCAAATTACTGAACAAATGTTTGTCTAGCTCTAGCACTGTTTATGGGCCACTTTCCAAAAAGACACCAAGAAAAGTAAGGCAAGTGTCTATTCCAGCTACAAAATATACAGCCTTCCTCCCCAGTTCCATAAAGCAAAGACTGTGGCTTAACCCTGATGAGGTAGAATGTCATCTTATTGCTATGTCTAACTTAACTGTGACAGTTGCCAGAAATGGTAAAGTGGAGGTGATGTGCTGCTTGTATTTGTCTCAAGGTACAAAAAAGACAAGTCTATTTTTAAATATATTGCTCTTAATAGGAGCTTAAATCTCTTTAATTCATTTGGTGGCTATGAATTTCAGCATTTTAATTGGTATGAAACTTGAGAGCAGAATTTCTTCATCAGAATGGCCCTCAATGGGTGTGTAGTCACCAAATGTGTACACAAAAGTGGGGCACGTATACATTTGAGGATTTCCTTGGGAGAGTGTCTACAGATTTCAGTAGTTTCTCAAATGGGTTCGTGACACAAAAAGCCCAAGGGTTACTAATTTAGAACATTGTTTATAAGGGAAATGACTTTTTAGATCCAGAAAAACAACTTACAAATTTTTGGAATCCAGCCTGTTGGAAAGTTAAGGACTATGAATACATTTTCTAATGATGAGTCATACAAAACTAGCATTTTATGAAAATTTCAATGTAAATAAGGACTAAAATGTATACTACATATTATCAGATAGGAAGACAATGCTCAAATGGGAGTGGGAACTAGGGAGGGGAGAAGGGGAAAGGTACGAAGGGAAAAGAAAAAAGTGAGAACAGAAGAAAAAAATGGAAACAAAATTTTTGGAAATAGGGATGGGAAGAGGGGTTGGAGATTGGGTATGGGAATGGGGAAAAAAAAGAATTAAGTTATATCATCTGCAGGCACAAATTCCCTATGAAGAATATCTAATGAATGTCATTATCTATATCTAAAATGTATCAATAAAATTAATAAAAAATTCAATAATTGCCTGCTTTGATTTTACTTAGTCTGTATTGATCTTAAAATGTTTTTATTCTTCTTCTCTACTTTTCCCTTTCCTGAAATTATCCAAAATAAAGATAAGACAGTTCTATAAAACAGCTTAAGCTTTATTTTTCCTTACTTTTCAACTAAAATTTTATGTAAGCCCCTAATTTTCTTTGCTATAGAGAATCAGCTAGGCAGAGAGAAGAGAGAAACAGGGAGTCTGTGGCTGAATGTGAAAAATAGAAGTTTAGGCTAAGGGCACCCTGGCGGAGAGTGTTACAGTTGATCTTTAGGGAACTGTAAATAATTCTGAAGAACTTCAGCTCTGACCCTTTTAAGGGTTCAAAAACTGAAGGCTAATTTTGTGTATTCTTGGTGAGTTTTCACATGGTTCCACAGAGCCTGTTTCCAGCTGGAATTGGACATGGAAATACTTATACTGAAATAACATTGGGAAAGGAGGCCCTGTGAAGTTTCTGATCAAGCAGAAAGAAACTGAAAATCCCAGGAGACCGCCTCATTTATTATTTTTATATTTTCTTTTGCCTCATTGGAAGACAGTCTTCAGGCAGATAAGGATCTGTATGAGATATTTTGTAAGGCATACTACTCTACATCTTTTTGGAAGTCCACACTTTAAAGGTACTTACAATAAAACAAATTTATCTGCTAGTGAGTTGCTCAAGAAATCATTCTTCTTAACATTTTAAATATTATTGAGGTCACCATGTTTTTTACTTATTTTTCTTAATATCTGACAAGTAAACTAAGTGAATCTTTTTAGAAGCATCAGCCTCCTAGTTTTACTCAAGTTGCTTCTAGTTTCTCTCCAAAAGCAATTTGTATATTTATCTTTACATAAAAACTACTAAAAATAAGAAGTATAACACAAGTCAAAAGTTATCATTGATTTTACCTGACCTAGACTAGGCTTCTGTATTCTGCTTGCCCATATATTGTACACTGTAGGTAACAATAGCTTAAAAGTTTATCTGCAAGATAGGTAATTTTGTCTGTGTGCATAAGAACTCTAAATCTTAAGAAGAGAAACAGAAATAAAGAAAATAGAGCTGGTTGTTAAATAGCTGAGCTCTTGCTCCTGCATTTATGTGGCAGGAGTGGTGAATCCCTTCTACGACTTTTTCATAGACCCAGGTAAAGAGAAATAACAACAGTGCCCTTCTCGCAGCCCTGAACTCTGAAGCAAGTTGGGATCCAGTCTGTGTTTAGATATCAAAAGTGTGGCAAGTCTATATTTGTGCCTTTTTCTTATAGTCATGTTGTATTATTTAATAATAGTAATAATAATAATAGTGATCATTTGACATTTTCAGATCTTACAGTACAAGTGAACTTTGAAAAGGTAGCAATTTAAAGGGAAGAAATAGGAATTAAATGGAAGTTCTCATGATCCCAATATAAATTCCAATTCTTAGCCAAGGTGTAAAATGTGTTTTCACATCTTCACATTTTTAACAGAAACATATTGAGCCCAAAACACTTTATGAATGATTTTAGGTAAACAAAGAGAATAGTTTTTCCTCAATATACTCATATTTATTGAGTATGATTGACAAAATTGTATATATTTAACTTGTGCAACATTTGTATGTACCTATGCATTGTGAAATGATAACCATGATCAAACAAATTATGTCTATCACTTCACACACAGACCTGTGTGTATCTTTGTGTTAGTATATGATTGCTTTTTAAATTCTTCACCGCCTGACATGGTGACTGACATATGAATGAGACTCTATGAATGATTATTTTATTTGCACAGTTTAGTCTAATGAAGTTCAGAATTCTGAAGTCCTAGGCTCCAATGTCAAGTATGAATAACTTTGGAAAACAATGTTAAGTGGGAAAAATATGCTTCCTGAATCTGTCTACTTTCCCTTTCTCTGTGTATAACACCGGTGTCATGTAATTTTACCATTTTCTTATTGAGATTATGAATTTCTGCTGTGACAGAGATCCCTAGGTTGTTTCTTTTCATTAAGTATTTCTTAGTAGAGTAAGAGCAGGGAAAGTAATCTTGTGCGGGTGATTTCCAGATAACATAGTTCTTTGAAGCCCAGGGAATGGAAATGGCAATATACATCATAACAAGAGAGATATTTTAGGGTATAAACTCTTGCAAAATCTCTTGGGTCAAAAAAGAAAAAGAAAGAAAGAAAGAAAGAAAGAAAGAAAGAAAGAAAGAAAGAAAGAAAGAACAATAACAACAAACAGCAAGGAAAATTTCACTCTTGGTTTTAAGGACTGGGAGGAAGCAACATAATATCCCCTTGAGACAGCTGAATCTTTCCCCTTGTTTTGCTGATGGGAAAATTGCAGAGCATAAATTCTTGTTCCATTTACATGAGCAAGGATGGAATCAAAACCCAAGGACCAATCCAGGTTTTCTATTACTTTAAACCTTTATATAACCAAAGATGTATACATTAACTTGATTTACAACTCTGACCTCTATTTATTTTGGGAAACAAAAATTTTATTTCCCCAAGCTGTGATTAATAAGTGTAATAAATTTGCAAACTCCTCCTCATGGGATTCTGGGATATCCAATTTTCAGAATCAGTGTATTATTTTGCTGATAAATCTCGGTAAATCTTTGAAATGTCATTTTGAAATAATTAAAATGTAGTGACAATATTTGTTTTGTACTAAATTTAGATGAAGCATTTTATTGTCTGTCATTTCAGTTAGAGATTGAGGAATACATAATAAAATTTCTATTTGTCTGTGGCATTAATATAATATTTATATGGAACTTTATTTTAAAAATGTATTTTCAATGAATTGAAATTTGTGCTGAATTCTTAATATTTTGGGTTAACGTTTTTCCTTAATGTTTTGACTCTTGCCTTGAAAGCTTAAAGTAGAACAAGAAAATTATGTTTTTAAGTTTTCAACTTTGGGTTATGAGCCTCCTTCTCTGCAAACAATCTTATTATACATTTAGCAAATATATTTAATAAAATTTATATAGCAGTACAGTTTAAAGTTTGTCCCTGTACCTAGGGCATAGAAATAATCTAATTATATTTTGAGCTGTGAGACAGAACATAGAACTACAATTCTGTAGTCCAGTAGTGCAAACCTATGTCTTACATGACACAGCAGGCATGCAAGCCAAGTGCTAACAGAGAGGGCTAACAGCTGACCATCAGATGCCAGTTTTTTTTTTTTTAAACTAAAACCTCAGTATTCAGGTTTAGTTGCAGTCTTGGCAATTTGCAATAAGTAGGTGGGTTTTGGGTTACAGTTTGGGCACTCAGTCTCTAAAAGTTTATCACTGCCTAGTCTACTACAAGGCAGTGACAATTGTTTAGGAAGATGTGTTGAGTATTTGGAGCAATTAGAATATGTTTTAATGTTTGCATTTATAAGAGAAACGTCTCAGACATCATCAACGTTCTTTATTCTCGATTATTTGTACGTCCTAATCAGTTGTTCTGGCACCTTAATGATTAGAAATACAGAAGAGAAAAGATAGCTCTCTCCAGATGTATTGTGAGCTGGAGATTCCAAAGTCCTTCACAGTTTCCTTAATGCACACTACTAGCACAGTAGTTATAACACATTTTCAAACAGATAACTTCAAAAACACATTTCCAAGTACTCAGAGAGTGAATCTACATCTGAAGACTGATTCATCACTGAGGTTGGCTATATTATTTCCCAAGCTGTGGTTGACACTTCTATTTCACACCGCCTTCAGAACTGTTGTCTTGCATAGACTCCTGGAACATTAGCGCATTCATCTCTCTTTAACTTTAGCCTTTAGTTAGAAAGCCACTTGTATTCATGTCTTCTTGGAATCTGTGTTAATGAACCCCGTATGTACCAGAGTTTATGTTACTTCAAAAGTAGACAGAAAAAGAGTTATTGCTACTGGTGAATGTGCCCTTAATTAACTGAAAATGTGATGACTTTTATATGCCATGAATGAAAGTTCTGTTTCTAATTGACTTAATACCAATTTGTGGTTCCAAACAATCATTTGGTTATTTAAACTGCATGGTTTCTGGGTTAAGACACTAGAGAAACACATACACAAAAGTAATAGAACATTTATCCAGAAAATCTATATCACAATAAATCTTCCATGGTACCTTACCTAGCAATTGTTTTACTTAATTTTTAAAAAGTAACAATAGGTAATACCTATTGTTAGCAAAACAGATTTGAGACAATACTACAATTAACTCAAATTTTGAAAATTATGAAGCCTGCATTGGATATTAAAACATGTTTTAAACATCTGAATTTTTATGTGTTTATCATTTATGAAGTAAACACACAAAAAATCAAGTGTCATCTATACATGAAGTGATATGGGTAATTTTTTCTGGTATGTCAACTTGAAAGGTATAAGTCTTAGCATCCCATGATTCATAAGCAGATAATCTATATGGCAATGTATTCTAGTAAACATACCTGAATTTTTATTAACACTGATAACTACTGTATTTAAACTTTTGGGGGAGGCACAAAAACTTGTTGATTCTTGCATAGTAGAAGCATCAAGAAGAGAAGAAAAAAATCAAAATTTTCATTATGGCAATTATTTTTCTGTTTATTTCTCAAGTTTCTAAACCTATGTGACTGAAAAATACTGTTTTATAAAATTATATAAACATCATGGGTGTCATTAATTCTCTAAGGATATAATACCAGCAATTACTAAATTAAGAGACAAGCTGAATAAAAACTTTTAATTATTCAATAAGTATTAAATTCTACTGTTTTTTCATTACAAAACTACAAATCTAACTTTTAATAATTTGGTCATTTGAACCTTATTATTATTATTATCTTTTTTTTTTTGTATCGGGGATCAAACTCACGACCTTGCACTTGCCAGGCAGGCGCCTGTGTTGCTGATCCATAGCCCCAGGATTATTTCGTTTTTAACATATACTACACAAATATGAAAAACACCCTTTGGTTATAATTTATTTAAACTGCGATATTTATACTGGAATCAAATTACTCTAACATCATTGTAAACATTTACTATATTCATGATATAAAACAAACCAAAACAAATAAAAAACATGTTTCAGATATTCACCGTCTGAAAGAGTAATTAGCATGCAGTGGTTCATTTATGTATGTTAACTAATCTGAGCATTGGAATGGAATGAAGTTTCAATAAAATACACTTTGAACCAAGAGATCATGAGGGGATAATCCAGGCATTGGGAAATGGCAAATGTCAGAATATTGAGGTAGCATTGGGAAAATTTTTGCTCCATATCATACAGTTAGTAAGTGATGACAGGAGGGACAAATTCAGCTGTCTGGCTCTACAGATGTATACATCACCATGACACAAAACTGCCCACCCTGGAGATGGGTCTGGTACATTAATGAACACTAAGTTAGGCTATAGATAGGTGTAGCCAATATGCTGAATAGCATGATTTGGAATGGAATCAAAATGTCATGTTGTTTTTACTACTTTTCTCTTTCACCCCTCCTTTTAAACTTTGTTGATGGAAGTAATGTTTCCCAACCCTACATGAATACTTTGCAAGCTGATGTTTCTCTTACTTTAGGTAGTAGATAGGCCTCCAGGGGGAATATGACAAAAACACAGTCTTACTGTGGAAAAAGGGTGTTCTGTTTAAGATAGAAATTAAAGAAAAAAAACTGAGTTATATTTAAGTTTGGTTCTTCTCTTCTGCCCTGACAGGAAGTCTGTTGTAGAAGGAAAGGAATGACAGATTCATTTCTCTGTTTTTCTTTCTGCTTCTCTATAGCTGG
>RJWT010007166.1:0-27999 GCA_004365215.1 Cuniculus paca | reverse complement strand
TTCTTCTCAGCAGGTCCACAAGCAGCTCCTGCTGCAGTCTTGGTTAGTAGTTCTCCTCTAGCAGCAGCTGGTTCTTGGCCCACTGCCCCAGCAGTATCTGGGCTGGGCTGGTCAGCAGAGCCGACAGTTAGGATGGACACACATTGCCAGCTGGTCCTCAACTGGCCAGCAGCAGCCACAGAATACAAGGCCACATTGCTAAGGTGCAAGCATGGTGGGCCACAAAGTAGGCCCAGCTTGGCGTGGTGTGTGCTATGGTCCAGCAGGTAGAAGGTGACCAGGGCACAGAGACCAGGAGTTCTGAAGGATGAGAGTGAGCCAAAGACACTGAAGAGGGGAAACTGTGGGTGGGCACCTCCTCGGCACAGGCAGAGGTACACAGCTGCCATTCTGGGCTGACCGAATGCTGCCCACCCTACATAATGTTTACCCTCTCCCACTCCCACCCTCATGTCACAGAAACTACCTTTTCCAAAGTCCTCTCTTCCTGCCGACCCCTCAACACTTTTTTGGTGGGGGGTTGTTTTGTGTTTTTGTTTTTGAGACAGGGCCTCACCATCCCTTACTTCTGGTATTACAAGGGTGTGTCACTATATCCTAACTCGAGAGACTATCATTTTTCAGGTTAGGCCTTGGATACAGATATGTAGGTGAAGAACTAGGCCTTTGTGGGGAGACGCTGGCCAAACGAATGATTGAAGTAAAAGTGATAAGGAAGGGATCTTGGAACAACAGTTCCCAGACTTCTAGAATGCATGATTAAAGTATGGATCTTCAGGACAACCATCAGCAGAATTTAAAGCAAGTTTTTCTCAGTGATGTTTGCTTCATCCATTGTTTCCTTCTTCCCTGATCAGATTGCTTAAACTAGGTCAACATGTGTCACATAGCAAATCATCCTGTCCTTTTCCTGTCCCCTGACCAAAATCCCTACACAAATGTTACAAATGTTTTTCTTCTACATCTTTGTTCTCATGTCCTTAACTTACAAATAAATAATAAATAACTGCAGAGGTTTCAGCTTGCAGTTGTGTTGCTGAGATTTTTGGATCAGCCACTCTGGGCCTCCTGGTGACTGAACTAAATCTCATCTCCACCTAATCTTTTCATCCTCTACACTGCTACAACCACACACTGTAACATGCCTTGTGCTCTGAACTGCTGCTGGCTGGGGTCACAGGTAGGGGAAGGAGGAATGGTAGCAAAGACAAGTAGGAAGAAGATGCTGTTGTGACTAGAGGGTAGTCCAATATAAACAAATGCAGCAGATATTTCTCCTCAGTGCAATGACTAGAAGATCTGCTTGGTGATAAGAAGGAAAAAATGAACATTGGTCTCCAAGAAAGGGAGAAAGTGAGTCAGCTTTTGTTTGAAGTTAGCTGCCAATGGGCTCTGTCTAAAAGAATGCCTCTCAATCCCCTGCCCTGGAGACTTAGGCACCTCCTAGAAATCCCATCAGAAAAGTAGGGCTGAAAAGTGAAATCCCATCTCAGACTCGGCATCCACCTTCCTCAAACAACTGGTGGTAGGGTGAAGGATGATAAGTAGCGATCTGTATTTATGAGACAGGAAAGTAGGGAAGGGCAAAAACTGACTGGGAATGGATGCGAGACAAGATTCCAGAACATATATGCAGAACAGTTCTCAAAGTTCTGCATGTGGATTTCTCATGAGAACTAAATCAGGATTTTTGATAGAATGGCCTAGACTTGATGTCAGCCTCAGGGAGGAGTGGGGAATACAAAAAGCACAGTCAACATTGAGTTTTTGCCACCGTGTCCTCTCTGGCTTAGTGGCCCACCTTCAGAATGTAGGCTGTACTTCTTTCCCTACTTTTATTTGACCCAAAATCACTCCACAGAACCTGCTTCTTTTCTGACCTTCAATAGAACTTTGACACTATTTGCACTTGCCTTGGTCAATCCTTTGCTCAGGTGCTGAATGCTGAGCTGTAAGACAAACCCTGTTGAGCCAGGCCTGGTGCATCACTTGAGGGGCTGAGTCAGGAAGATCACCATGAATCTGAGGTCAGTCTGATCTGCACACTGAGTTCTAGGCCAGCCTAAGTTACATAGCAAGATACTGCCTCATGTCCCCACTGCCGCATTAGTAACCAAGCAATCAACCAGCATTTGTGGAATGAGTGAACAAACATATAAATGATAAAATGGCTAAGCAGATAACTTCAGAATAAATCTTAAATGAAGTACATACATGATAATTACATTCTCATACAAAAAGTAATTACTAATGAAATTAACTATAAAACTCACTATTGGTTGGAAGTAGCTTCTCTTAAAAAACCTGGCTCTATCAATATGCAACCAACGAAAACTTCTTAGAAAACTAAATCTTTACATTATGGACAGGAAAATATTGTTTTGGTTACAGTTCTGTAATTGGTGTCAGAGTTTGGAGGATGTTGAGAATCTCTTTGCAAATTACAACATGCATCAGAATGAGATTGTGAACACTAGATTTAGAGTTCCAGCTAGGTACAGGACTCTCAGAACTTATCAACATGCCATTTACATTTCTGTTCAAGGAAAAGACATAGAAGTGTGGATGTTATCTGAAATTTTCTCTAGTAATCATCTCACAAAATAACAAGGGTAGAGGAGGTGAAAAATATAAAGAATTTGAAATGTGTTAGAAAAAAATGCATGAGATGAATGAGAGCATTTCTTCAACTTAGCAATGATGAATTGTACAGAACAAGAGGGACATGCAGTCGCTCTACTGAAACAGAATACTTTAACTGTTGATAATAGACAACAAGCAGTGTCAGCACCCCATTTAAGCAAATTGCAGCAAGGGAACATATAGGCAGGAAATCTCTTTGCAAGTCTATGCTAGTCAGAATGTTTACCAGTATAAAGACAAAAAATCCAACTCAAACTACTTAAGCAAAACTAAAATGAAGCCCCAAACCAATTCACATTACTAAAAATTGCATCTTTTTTCTAGATTTATATAATCACAACTTAGGTTCCACAAAAATACACTATCCCCAACCTGCCACCCGGCTCTTTCTCAGCTTGGCTCCCCTTCCAGGATCCATGGAATGCAAGGGTGGCTTTCAGCAGCTTCAGACCACTGTCTTCTAAGGTTTGAGTCTAGCATAAAATAGAGCATTTCCTCCCAATAACTCCTCAATTCATTTTAAAGCAATTTGTCCGTGCTAACCTAATTACTGAAGCTAGAGAAACATGAAGGCACACTGATTGGCTGGGACCAGGTCATGTGCCCACACCTGAACCAGTCAGCACAGTTATACAGAAGTTCACACTCTGAAAGGTTAGACTCACATGTTCAAACTCTGGCATCATGGGCAGAACACATCCTAAGATAATAAGACTGAAAAGATGAATTAAAAGAGATCTCCAAAAAACACTTCGGGTTTTAGACCAGAGAAGGAGGAAATGACCGCTAGGAGGGAAAGACAAGAAATGGATTGGTCCCCAAATGTTAGCA
The DNA here is from genome assembly GCA_004365215.1 of Cuniculus paca. NCBI lineage: Eukaryota > Metazoa > Chordata > Mammalia > Rodentia > Cuniculidae > Cuniculus > Cuniculus paca. The sequence continues at coordinate 24,525 of RJWT010007166.1, read as the reverse complement.
GATTAACACCTGCATGACCATTTGTCTTGCATTTTTGTTTTGAAAAAACAGTTCATTGAAACACTTTTTCAACTACTTGAAAGGTAGACATTTAAAATCTTGGTGTTGATCATGCTTTAAGGTTGTTGGAAAGAAAATGTACTGATGTTCTTGCATTAAAGCTTTACAAAGTTTTAAACTTAAAAAAAAAAAAGAAATGGATTGGTGACAACTTTTACAGGCAAGTGTGGCACCAATAATTACCCCAGTGTATTACATTTAACATCAAAAAATCAAGGAGGAATCAAAAAGTAAAAGCAGTCACCCTTAGTGAAAACTGCATCACATCATCCCTTGTTGCTTGAAAACCAGGAAAGGCTTCTAATAAGCCTAAGCTCCACCATTGAACTTACAAGGAATTTGAGGACATAACCTTGTATCTCTCATTACTTTCCTCATTCCTGCTCTTCAGTCTGACATCTCCAGATCTGTGCATACACTATTTTCTCTATTACATAGCTGCCATTTATTATGTCTCCTTTAAACCACACCCCCAAGAACCTCTGTTGGTGTAACTCTTGCCCATCATTTCAGGGCCCTCCTCACAGAAGACTAAGCCTATGTCAACTTCCATGTTGGCAATAGCTCCAATCCCAATTTATAGAAAATGTTCAATTGTGTCTTGCCACAACTGCACATAAGTTCATTAAAGACAGGAATGGAGACTTCCTCCTCCCCCACCCATCTTTTTTTTCCCTTGAGGAAAAGAAAACTCTAGGGAAAAATATTAGGTGCTTAGAAAATATTTGTAGGATCAATGGATGGATTCATAGATTAAAAATGAAAAGAGAAGCCAGGCATGGTAGCACATATCTGTGTTGTGGATTAAAAACAGGTGGTCAATTTAACACCAGCTGAACTAAATCAGTGTGGTGCTGAGTGTGGATGGCCCACCTGGGGACTGTTGCCATCATAAAAAGGAGACATGGAGAGGAAGAGTTTAGCATTGTGGGTTCTCCTAGGTGCCGTCATTTGGCACTGTTGGTTCTCCTGGAGGAGTTTGTCATGCTAGCTCCCCTGATATGAACTCGGTTCTCATCATCAGAGGAGCTCGGGACCTTGTTGCTGAGAATGGCTGCAGTTCACTTTGGGGGAGCTTTGATTCTTACTTTGAGCACCACTTCCTGGCTCTGGAGGGGAAGATGTATGCTGTTTAATCTCCAGGAAAATTTGTCATGCTGGCTTCCTGATATGTACTTGTCATCAGAGGAGCTCGGGACCTCATTGTTGCTGAGGATGGCTGTGGTACTTTTAGGGGAACCCTGTTCCTTGTTTTGAGTGTTGCTTCTTGGCTCCAGTGCAGAACCCTCAACCTACTGGCACAGATCCTTCACCCCACTAGCATAGACTTTCTAGCTCCCATCGCTGACCTTTAGGCCTTCCCAGAGCAGATCTGTGGGATACACTTGCATGGGTGATTGTTGTGGGCTCTGGGATTTCAGCTGAACTCATGCAGGTTATTGCTATGGGATCCAGGCCCTCAGCTGGATTTTCTAGATGTCTACTGTAGTTGCAGATACCCTGCACTTTATATTTGACTCCTTGGGTGACCATTATAAATAATACTACAAATTATGTGTCCTATATATAATTGTTCTCCTTGCAACCCCTGACTACAACAGCCTATAATCCTAGCACTTGAGTGACTGAGGCAGGAGGATTGCTATGAGTTCTAAGCCAGTCTCAACTACATAGTGAGACCCTGTCTCAGAAAATAAACAAAAAAAGAAAGATGACAAAGTATTATGAAATCATGCATCAAAATATTTTAGCCCTATTAACTTACTCATATGATAGCGTTTATATATAAATTATACATTTAATGATGTGCAATGTTCTGAAGATTTACTCTGTATGTAGCATAGTTCAAGGCTCTAAAGTATATCAGTGAAATCAGATTAAAAATAGGATGAAAATAGAAAACACTATAAATAAAGTAACAACATGTTAGAATACAGTAAGTTACACAGAAGAATACCGAGCAAGAGGAGGGACTCGGAAATGCTGAGCTAATGGAATATAATTTTTAAGAAGGTGGTCACAGTAGGTGGCATGAGAAGGTAGCATTTAAGCAAAAATGTGAGGAAAAGGATGCAGAAGCTATGCAAATATTAAGGGAAAATGTGATCTAAGCAAAGGAACAGCAGTGATTTGGCCCTGAAGAGAGAGCACAACTGCATTAATACTTGCTGAAATGACCCAAAGCACAATCTTCTTGTTACTAAAGAAACAACTGCTTTTGTCTAATTACCAAAAGATCATTTTACTCATCTTTAACTTTTTAATACAGAAATACCACATATTTACTGGAACTTTGTACCATAGTAGACTATAACTAGAGGTTTTTCTAGTCAGCCAAAAATTTACGAAAATAGAACTAAAAAGCAAAAACATTTTCAGCTACAGTGTGTATTGACTTTATAATGTTCATTTGTATTAACTTGTTCATCTGAGAATTTAATGAAAATGCCTTAATTACTTGGAAAGGCAAATGCCTATTAAAATTCAGGAAAGTTGTGTAACAGCTATGATGACTTTCTCTTTATTACTGCTTTAATAACTGCAAACTGCAATAATTATATTATTATTAATGTCTATTTTGTTCATTGAAAGTTAAAAAAATCTTAACTGCTAGCTTTGAATACTTCTTATCCTTGGTATGACAAGTATTTTTATTTGCCTCCTTCCCATCTGGTTTGCTTCAACAGAATGATAAAGAAAAGAGTATAACAAACTCTATTTTTGAGCCATACTTACCAGACTGATAGCTAATATACTAATGAGGACACATTCAGGCTCACACTAAAACCTTGCTTAAGAGTTGGTTCCAGAAGAAGTCTTTTTCATTATTCTAAACTCCCCAAAATGGTTTCAATGATCCTGAGCAAGAACATCTCTTACAAAGACTAAAGTAATATGACAATGATAATAATAGTACTAATAGTACTAATTTTTTTTTTACTGTTCTAGGGATCGAACCAGAGCCTTCACACTGAGCTACATTCATAGCTCTTTTTTATTTTGACTTGTTAAGCCACTAAGTTGCCCATTCTGAGCTCAAATTTGCTACCCTCCTTCCTTAGCTTTCCAAAGTGCTATGATTTCAGACATGTACTACTACACCCAGGGATGGCTCAGTTTTACTCTGTGCAACAATGATTGAAACATTTTACCTCATCCTCACAACATTCCTAGTAAAGAACTCAGTTATCATTTTCACTATCCAGATGAATAAATCTGAGAAGCACTCCCCTAAGTGGTGAAAACCATGGTATTATGTGATCTCACCCTCTTAACCATACGCATTGGATCTGAGGAGATACTTTCTCAAAGTAGGACTGATCAGATTCTCTCTCCTTGAAGAGTCGAGTTCATCACTGCCTATATTGGCTAGAACCTCCTATAACCTGGAGACAGAAAAGCCCTCTGCTATTAAAATAGAACAAAAGAGAAATGGGAAAGTACTATTTGAAGAGAAGGAAGAGAAACTCCTTTGCTTACTTATACCTTTCCAAACCTGTTTCCAGGGCCACCTTAAGCTGAACCATCATTCCTATGCTCAGGATGAATACAGCTAAGAATACACTCCCAGTTGTGGCTTCAGCTACCTGAAGAGAATTTCTATTACTTCCACTTAAATACATTCATTAGCATTGACTAGACTTCACCTGAGAATACCTGAATCAGAAACCTTAACCTGTCCCACTAATCACCAGTGCAAGTAGGAAAGTAGGGATCAGAGGTTAAAGGTAGCCACTAGGCATTGCCTGAGGCCATGTGTGGAAGACCATCGCATAGGCCTCCCCCAGATCCAAATGTTATTGTGCTTATTTGTGAGCAGTGCAGGCTCTATAGCAGTGACTTCCCTAAACTGGCCTTCAGTTTGAATAGCAAGCCTGGCCAAGGCTATCTGCATGTCTTCATGGAAGCAAGTGGGTAGTGTGTTAGGCTAGCATTGCTCCTTGCCAACAGCCACAGTTGAGCCCAGAGAAGTGAGCCATGAGACTGTGGTGCTAAGATACGAGATAATGTCTTCACTGAATTCCTTCCCAGAGTTGACTACAAAACAGGTTGCTCATTAACCACAACCTGAATCCAGCTGTTCAGTTCCTTTTGCATGAATGCTCTGTGCCCTTTCTTAACAAGCCTTGCATGCCTAGCCACTAATTTAGTGCACCCAACCATAATCCTCTCACCATTTTCCTCAATGTAAATCTGATCAATAAATACCAAGGAGGGACTGGGGATATAGCTCAGTGGCACAGTGCCTACCTGGCAAGTGTGAGGTCCTGAGTTCAGTTCCGGGTACAAAAAAAAAAAAAAGACAAAATAAATGTTAAAGTTCTGGCTGCCTTGTGGCCTTTTGTTCCCCGAGAACAATTAGCCATCCCAGATCCCTGCTGCACTGCCATTTTGTCTCTTGTTCTTTCTTTTCACTGTGCACCATAATACCTTGTAGGAGATTGGTGTCTACTACAGGGGCCCCCAGTAGTCATGCCTGTTTGTTCATAGTTCTCGTGAATCCAAATCATTAACTTAGCAAAACTTCTAAACTTTTTTATAAATCATCACAAGCAACAATATTAAAAAATAATAAAACCTTGAAATATTATATTCAAGACATTCTATTGTTCACATATTTTTTCAGGTCTAACTTAGAAAGTTTTCACTGTCATATACATACACATGTACACACACCTACAATCATTTTTGAAGACTTGCCAACCATGTGCAACCATTAGTTTTAATCTCATTGCATGGCATAGTTTCCTATGGTATACTAAAGTAACTGTATAATTCACTTCTTATCTGGCTTCACTTCTGCACTGTAAATTTTAGGTGAGCAGACTAAGTATGTCTGAAGCAATAGTTTAACATAAAATGGATTCTCAGGAAGTTCTTAATCAGTTAATTAATCCTCTCTCTCTTCTTATCCCCACTTTTCAGAGGCTCAGAGAAGTTAAGGAACTCGCCAGTGTTCGCAGAGCTAGTACATGTAAAGCAATGCTGAAGCTCAGTTCTGCCTAACTCATGCTCCTTAACTTCACCTTCACTGTCCCCCCAAAATACCCATATGTCTTCTTTAACTTCCTGAAATTCCACTTTTCAATGGCAAAATTTCAACGGCTGTTTAAAAATGTTGAACTTAATGCAATATTTTCAGCAATAAAAAACAGCATTGTAAAATAGTAACATTTTTGAGTACTATTCAGCTATAAAAAATGATCACATTGAGGCTTTTATAGGTAAATGGATGTGACTTGAGACCATACTCATAAGTGAAATAAACCAAACACACATGTGTAAACACCGCATCATCTCCCTACTATAAGAAACTGACTCAATAAGATACAAAATTCCCGATAAATATGGAGAAAAGGTTCTGAAGTCCAATGGTGCTTTTATTCTTTGATTTGATTGGTTTAAGTCCCTTTCCTACTATTTGATTGCAATATGTGAGAAGATAGGAACAGCTCTTTTGAAAAATGGGACTTACAGTAGCCATTGCTGGTTTCTTGTTGTCCGACTTGAAGGCCTGTAATGCTCTTCTGTTTTATCTGGTTTTATATTACTTTGTTGTGTTTGAGTTTATTGTCTGTAAATGTATGAACAACCATTTTGAAGAAAGCAAGAGACACTAGGGTAACCATTGTTAATCTCCTGTTGTTATGTTTTGAAAACCTGTATAGCTGGCAGTGTTCTGTTCTGAAATGCTATATTATGTTTGACTCTATTCTGTTTGTTTTGTTTTGTTTTGTTCTCTTTAAAATAAAAAAATAGTAACATTTTTTCACCTACAAAATAAAATGACATTATGCTACCGCATAAACTTATAGGGCTAGAATTAGCTACGCTAAAAGCCATCCTTGTTTCACAGATTTTCATGAAACATCTCCTTAAATCCCTTTTAATGCACGATAGTTATGTAGATATTAAAACTAGTCTCTAAATATACCTCAAAGCAAGATTACCAAGGTAAAAATGAACAGGGATGTTTTCCTTCAAATCCCACTCTGATACATACTCCCCTCCTCCTTTTAACACTTGTGATTTTTAGGTCAGATTTGGAGCCTGATATAGCAAACGGAGAAACTGGCAGATACAGGGCAGAAATTCAAAATAAAGAAAACATCCCAAAAGATTTTACTGAATATGCAAAAATTCAAAGACTAACAAATACAAAATGGACATCCATATGATTGAGGCTGGTACATTGTGCTTTAAAAATAAAATGTACAACCAATATTTACACATAGCTGATTAGACATTAAAATGTGGATTCTTACTTCCCTTGAGAAATCCCGACTCACTTTTGATGGAATGCAAGCTTTCCAATTTACCCCATTGCCTGCCACCTACAGCCTCTTCTCTCCAGACATCACTCATTTATAAACTCAGCTGTATATGTGTTATTTTATGTTGGCATCCTGCTATCTAATATCACAAGTCTCTTTCTATATTCTCAACATTCTAGTCAGACTAGCTTCCTTCCAGCTCAATGAACTCAATGAGGTTCTTCAAATCTGTTAGTCAATATTTTTTAAGAAAACAGAAGCCAGAAAAGTGTTTAATACAGTCCAGAGAAATTGAAACAAAATTTTTGAAGGACTGGAGAGCAAAGATAAGAGAAACAGCTGCCAGTGTTTAAGAGTTCAGGAATTAGAAGAAACCATTGATCCTGGTATTTGCTGTCTTGTTATTCTCTGAACAAGTAGGATCTCTTCTCTGTAGTTTCCCCCACACCTATCTACTGTTCATAGTAACTTGCAGAGAACAATGTCTTCTTCTTTTCTGTGTTGCAGACTTTACACAGCATGTCTCATCATTGAAATCTAAATAAGAATCTTGCTGACCATTGGGTCTGAAAAATGAAGTTTCTATGTTCTAAGTCTTTGCTTTTCAGGGCCTAGAAATAGTGAGACTCCAGTAGCAATGGGCAGTGTACCTCTCAGTGCAGCACATCAAGCTATTAAAACATTAATGTCATCTTAGAAGTGATGTGTACCTTAATTACTTGTTCAAATTGGTATCTATTTCATTTCTCCAATGTAAAGTTTTTATGCTTTGTAGTTCCTAAATATTATGGGAGTTTCTTGAAGCTATAAAAATCCTATTCTATAACTATTTCCCACTAATTTTATTATCCATCAGTGAATGTTGTCTGCAATAATTATTTCTGGGATATTTATCTAATGGTATCTATTTCCTTGTTTTCTTCCACATAATTGGAAGTCTACTGAGAAGGAAAGGTATCCCTTCTCCATTTATGCATTTAATTATTTATTCATAAGAGTACAGACTCATACATATTTCTTATTATATAGGTTATAACTAAATATCATCATAATTTATTTCCTGTCAAATTTTTCTAATTTTGGCCATTGAAAGCTCCTTCGGCTTATTCCTAGTCCTTTCAATGAGCTTTGTCTATTTCTGAGCATTTCTTTATTTTCTGTCATCACAAAATAGTTCAGGCTTATCTTGTATTTTTCCTACCCCAGTATTGGAGTAAGCCATTTCTCACAGAGTTCTAACTCTTTTACTAAAGAACAGTGTTTACAAACCAAGGTTTCCATATTGGGTGTTCATACTGCTCCTAGAGTGTTACTGATTCTAGGTCTTCCCAGAGGACAGAAGTGGGTAATTCATATATGTAAACAAGCTCACCTATTAACAACTTAATCCATATTCCTGTATCAGCCTGTAAATATAGAAAAATGTATGTGTTTATACTAATACATCAGATTTTAATCCTAGTGTACATCTGTCTTGGTCACTTTATTCTCCTTTCTGAGACAAAATACTTGACACCCAAAATGAAGGAAGGAAGGATTTATTTAGCTTACAATTTTGGGAGGTTTCAGTCCATACTCAGCTGGCTCCAAGTCTGGGTGGCATGGCTGAGCGGCAACATGGGGGCTGCAACAGATACCAGAAGCAACAAGAGCAAAAGGGTCCAAAGTGGAAGGCACACCTCCTACCCTCCCTTATATTGCAAGCTGGCTCCACCCTTGGGTGGGTGCAGCACTCACACCACCAATCCCAAAACTAGACAACAAACCAATCACAAATGCTTGACTCAGCTGCCTCCATGATTGCATGAGGCTTTGTGGGGACACTCAGACACAAACCATGACATCTAAAGTAGTAGAATTGCCAACCAATACACCAATAAGAAACATATCTACTAACACATTTACATCACACTGTGTATAATTTTTTAACATTGTGATTTCCAGCAAAGTTATTATTTTATGAATTTACCCATGTTAATTCTTCCTGTCCCTAACTCAAGTGACAGTCATTTGCAGTAAAGATATGCTTATTAGTTACTGTTATATCTCATGTTGAGTTCCCTATACATCTTTGTTGGTTCTTTTGATTTCTGTAGGGCAAATCAATGGAATATGAACTATTACTATAGCTGTAAGGGCAAAAAGCTATACAAAAAGCTACATTCAAAAAATCATTTCCTCCTAATCTGTGCTACAACATTTTATTCTTTCTTCCTTTCTATCCTTTTTAGTCCATTGCCTCTTAATTTCTAAAAGTTGTTTATATACTAGCAATACCTATCTATGGCATATACTCTGAATATTTTCTTCAATTTTTCAATTGGATTTTTATTCTAAGCTAGTTTTGTGATGTAAGAAAAATTTTACTCAAATTTATCAATCTCATTATCATTGATACTGAATAACAATTAGAAAGTCTTTTCATACATTAAAATTTAAGAAGAATCCACTCATTATTCTTTACTATCTGGTTTTTACATTTTTTTTATTTTAAATAGAATAAAACAAAACAAAATAGAACAAAGCAAATCAAAACAGAACAATGTATGCAGCACAGGACTTCAAAGCAAGACAACAAGAAATCAACAATGTCTACCATAATGTCCTGCTTTCTTCAAAAGGTTTTTACATTTTGATCTTAACTTATTTGCTGTTCATTCTTATGAATGGCATAAAATATGAATCTAATTTTATGTTTTCTACAGACCTACAAAGTTGTTTCAGCATCATTTATTAAACTATTTACCTTAATGCTGTTGATTTAAGATGCTACCATTGCATGAGTTTTTTATGTGTATTTGGATACAACTAGAGTTTTTTTTCTCTAATGTGCACCAGTAACCCACCATGTTATCAAGGAATATGAATGCATTTTCATGCATAATAGAAGTGTTCAGTCTCCTCTTATAGTTTTTATTTTTCAGTGTTTTCCCTCCCATTTCTGCACATTTGCTTATCCTTAGAACTTTAGCCATAACTTGCCTAACTCCATAAAAGATATTATTGGCATTCTGATTGGAATTTCATTGGATCATACTTTAGAGACTGTGAGAAACTGTGGATGTGATCCATTCAAACCCAGTCTCTACAAGGAAAAAGCAACAGCTAAAATGGCACACAACATTTAAAAATAAATTCCAACAATAGAATTGAAAATTACCTACTCAGTCTGATAAGGAAGAAAACATAAAAAGCTAAAATGGTTTCTAGGGGATTCATCCTGGATGTTAATTTCTTCATAATGCACTTTCAATGTTTCTGAAACTTACTGATTCTTTTTCCTTAGAATTAACTTTTAAATTGGTCTTTTCTTTTTGTAACTGCTGTCATTGCCATGATTCAACTACTCAGGTTTTTTTTTCTTGTACTCTAGTAGCAATGTTCTAAGCAGTATCCAGTCATCTTCAGAAAGCAATCATGGCAACAGACCCTGCAAAAATTCCCTGCTGCTTTCAGGAACACTAGCAAATGTTTAACACAGCATTAAAAGTCCTACCCTAGCTAAATTTTCTGAGTTTTTTTCCTTCTGCCTTTCTTTCAATTATGTCACATTACTCATCACTGTTGATATAGCTCTTCATTCTTTTATCTTAAATGCCCCTATAATTTCCATTTATGGTTCAGATAAAAGTGTCCCCTTCATATATTCAGAAGTAGAGATTTTTAAGGGTTATTGGATCATGAGGACACTAAATGCATTAGTCTACTGAAGAGTTCACATTGAATATGCTGCTAGGAGGTGTGGCCTGCTTGGAGACAGTGGGTCACTTATGAGTGATCTGGAAGAGTGTATTCTTATCCTTGATCCTTTTCTGTTTCTTAGCTCTCCCTGCTCTCTGCTTCTAGCTACCATGTGTGAACACTTTCCCCCACCATGCCCTTTCACGCCAATTCTTTTGCCTTCGAGCTAGCTAAACATGCACTGAAACCACAGAAACTATCTCAAAGTAAACTTCTTTAAATTGCATGTGTCAACTATTCTGCCCCACCAACAAAAAAAAGATATGACCAATAAACCTAGTATTAAAACTTCCTACTTAGCCTTAGGAACTCAACTCAAATCACAGACTTTCTGGGACATGACTTTGTTTTCCCTATGTGCGCTGTACTTATTTTTATTGTATTACCAATCACCAAAGCTGATGATTTCCTAGAGAATTTGCCTACAGAATTTGAAAAGAGTCCCTGCAGCTTTGAAAAACTGACAAAGAGAGCTAGTACAGAGGAGAAACACTTAACATTAACTTGATTCACAGGAATCTCAAGAAACTAAAGTAGAACTAAGAATAAACCTAAGCATTATTATCATTTTAAAGATGATAACATAGAAATTGTTGTATATGTATGCAGCAAGACAGTCAAGGTAAGGTTATTCTCATGCTTGGAATCTTAGTAGAAATGATAATAAGTGACAATCTAGGAGTACACCATGTCAATTTCTACCTTTCCATCTTGTTTATGATAGAGAACATGGTCAATGATCATTGTTTAGTGTTTGAACAAATGCAAAAAGAGCATCCTTTTCAAAACACTGGACAACCACTTACTGAAAGATTGTCATAACAAATATATTATGTCTTATATGTATTACATGATATATCAATATACAGTGTACATAATTATGACATACTGTATAATAACATTATTTTAATTATCTTGTAATCATGTTAAATATGATGATATATATTATATGTATATACCTATTATTACTATAAATATACTAATAATATGTCTACATTGTGAATGAAACTCCCTAGAGTTATGTAGTGAACAACTTGCCATAATATACATGTTGGCTATAATAGAAAAGTCTCATCTATCCAATAAGGATAAAACAGCAGAAACTAGAAGCCTGAAATATCTAAGGAGGTATGTTAACTTTCCATCACTATAGAAATATCTAAAATAAATCAACATAAAAAATGGTTTATTCAATGATTTCAGTCCATGATCAACTAGCTATGTTGCTTTATACCTGTAGCAATGGAGGACATCACACTAGAAGGCACATGGTGGATCAACCCACTCAACTGATTATTAGGAATAAAAAAAAGAAAAGACAGAAAATTCAAAAATCCTACACACCCCTTCAAAACCATGACCTCCATAACCTAAGAATTCCTAATAGGCCCAACTTCTTAAAAGTCTCATCATCTTCAAATAGTACCACAGGCCAGGAACCAAGTCTTTAACACAGAGGCCTTTGGGGGTAATTCAAAACAAATGATGATAGGAGGTCTTATATGGCACAGAAAATGAAGCTCAAAAAACAAACTGAGGCTTGTACAAGCATTCATTAATCGTGATACAGGTGCAACATCAGAAATTTGAGTTTTCATGGGGGAAGAGATCTTCCAAGAAGAATGGAGAGAAAAAATTTCAAGAAAGACTATTGCCCAGATGATGGTTATCATAAAAATTCCATGTTTTGAGAAAATTTAGAAATAGAAGTGCCCCTCTCTACAGCATGGCTGCTTTAAAATGAAATCCAGCTTAACTCAACCTCTCTGCCTTTTTGATATAGTCCCCAAAACATCATGCTTCCTTTTATTTATGCACTCAACAGTTATCTATTGAGAAGCCAGAGAAATCATTTAGGCAGATCTGGATCTTAGCCAAATATCATATAATATATCAAAGTATAGTTCTCCCTAAAATGAAAGAAGACGGACTCATTAAGAATACAGCTAGTTGCCGGGCATGGTGGCTCACACTTGTAATCCTAGCACTCAGGAGGCTGAGACAGGCAGATCGTTGTGAGTTCAAGACCAGCCTGGGCTACAAAGTGAGCTCAAGGCCAGCCTGAACGGCATAGTGAGACCCTGTCTCAAAAACAGGGATGGGGATCTAGCTCAGCGGTTTAAGCGCCTGCCCGGCAAGCACAAGGTTGTGAGTTCAATCTCCGGTGCCACAAAAAAAAAAATACAGCTAGTCATTTTAAAAAGTGAATTCTCTTCTCCACTGAAAAGATCTTCAAGGTAAGTCATTGAGTGAAAAAATAAGTTTAAACCAGTGTATATAATGCCACCAGTTGTCTGAGAGACAACTATCACCAATTGTTTGAGGGATAATACCTGCTTGCAGATTTATAAAAATATTTCCAGGACATAAAAGAATGCACCACCTTTAAGAAAATTAAGAAAAGGCAAAAAAGAGATAGGGAAAGAAAAAATCAAAATAAGTACAAAAATACACATACATGCACATATACACATGAGGCAGATTCACAATTCATTTAGAAAACTTATCAAAAAATCCTTGAAGTCTATATGCACAATTGCCAGAGAAAGGATCCTAATAATAACCTTTCCTATCAATGGGTTCTTGTCAGGTAAATAACATATGCACTCACATGAGCACACACACACACACGCACATACATGCATGGACACAGACACATATCTGAGGTTAATTTAACCAGTTAAGAAACCTATATCAGCATTGCATCTCTCTTTATGGCCTAAAAGCCAAATTCCAGGAGGATACAGTAATATCATGGTTCATAAACACTGATGTCCAGAAACAATTTGATTCACAAACAGAAGAATTCGGCAAAATTTTGCTTCTATTCATTCCACATTGGGTGAGGAATTGTAGCCACCTTCCTTGAACAAACACAAACATGGCCATCTTCCCTAGAATCATAAAACAAATTAAGTTCATGAACCAAGGCACCACTGTATTCACTTCGTGTGTTAGGTAGCTGTCCCATTTCTGATCACAATACCTGATATCCCAATTGTGGTGGTGTCTTGGTTACTTTTCTCTCATTTTTGAGACAAAATACCTGATGCCCAACATGAAGGAAGGAAAGGTGTATTTCTTATAGTGTTTAGAGGTTTCAGTCCATACTCAGCTGACTCCAAGGCAGGATGACGTGGCTGAGGGGCAGCTATTCATGGTGGCCACAAGCAACAAGAGTGAAAGAGCAAAAAAGGCAAAAGAGGTGAAAAAATATGCCTTCTTCTCTCCCTTATATTGTAAGCCTGCTCCCCCCCCGGGCAGGTGTAGCACTCACACCACTAATCCCAGTGCTGGACAATAAACCAATCACAAATGCTAGATTCAGCTGCCTCCATGACTGCATGAGGCTTGGGGGGCCACCTAGACACAAACCATAGCACACGAATTGACAACTGGTGGTCAGTTTGTGACACTCAGCTGAACTGAATCAGTGTGGTGCTGGTTATGGAAAGCCCAGCAAAAAAAGGAGAACTACTCAGGCAGAAGCAGTGTAATTGGTTCTCCTGGAGGAGCTTTTCATGCTGGCTTTCCTGATATGAACATGTCTATTCTCATTTTTGAAGGAGCTCAGGACCTCACTGTCACTGAGGATGGCAGTGGTACTTTTCAAGGGAGCTCTGGTCCTTACTTTGAGCATTGCTTCCTGGTACCAGTACAGATCCCTCAGCCTACTGGCACAGATCCTTCATCCCACTGGCACAGACTTTCTAGCATTCACCACTGAACTTTGGCCTTCCCAGCACAGATCTGTGAAAGAATTGCATGAGACACTGTTGTTAGCTCTAGGCCTCCAGCTGGTCTCGTGCAAAGCATTGTCATGGGCTCTACTTTTTAGCTGGACTCATGCAGGACATTGCTGTGGCATCCAGGCCTTCAGCTGGATTCTTTGGGCCTTTAGTGTGTGGACAGATTTCCTGCACTCTTTTGTATTTGACTCTTTGGGTGACTTTTAGAGAGCCATTGAAGCTGAAAATTGATCACACATGCAGGGCTGGGGCACAGCCATCCCAAGAACAAAGAGTGCCTGGGGAAATCCACGTGAAGAAGCTGCTTCAACCCAGAAAAACACCAAGCCCCTGGACAATCCAAGCAATGGGTTGCTAGGCAAAGGGGTACCACAAGACACTGTGTTGCTAAATGTATAAATAGATACCCCTACAGTGAGAGGGCAGTTCCTTTCTTCCCATCAGGAAAAGAAGGGCTCTGCCCAACCCCAACTTTTGTCTCTTCTTTATTTTCTCATCCTCTCACAGTCCTTCACCCTCGAACCCCAAAAGCCACGCAGGTCATGGTAGTGACTATTATAAAATATTCCTATAAATAATGTGTCCCGCATTAAATTGTTTTCCTTGCACACCCTAACTACAATACCAATTTAAAAGAGTTTAATTTAGCTCGCTGTTGAAGGGATTCAGTCCACGGCTGGTTGGCTCCAAAGTACAAACACCGCGGTGGAAGTGTATGGTGGAGAAAAGCAGCTCACCTCATGATAGCCAGGAAGTAAAGAGAGAAGAGAGGAGCCCCAGACAAGACTATATCCTTCCAAATCATGCTCCCAGTGACCTACTTCTCCAACAAGGTCCCATCTCCTAGCAGCACATAAACTCCTCAAGGGATGAATCCATTGACAGGTATAGCGCCCCCATAATCCAATCACCTACCAAAAGCCCCACCTTTGAACAAATGAAACTTTGTGGGAGGGGATAATCTAGATCTACACCATAACAGTTTCAATGTAAAATGAGAAAGTGATATTACCAAATGAATTAATGCTAAGGATTAATTCAATTCTAAAAGAAATTACATGAGCAATTTAATAATTATAAGAGTCACAAAATCCATAAAACACTGAATGTACTCACGTAAACCAGGAGCTGAGAGAACTGCTAAGAAACTGGTTTTCAGAGTTAGTGTTAATGAAAGTTTTCCTTAAATTAACAGTTTTATAAATCTCTTACAGTTATGAAAATTCAACTCACCTAACCTCATTACAGGTGGACAGAAAAATAGCATTATTAACCATATAGCTGCTTGATATTGGATAGAAGAAAGTTTCACCTACTTTACTTCCCATTTCCATCTTGCTATAACTTGTTCCAGAAAAATCTACATTTTGTTCTTTTTATGCCCAGTTAATCATATTAGAATAGATCTAATAAGTACATATACTTCCAAATTTTAGGACCATTAACCGTCCAAGTGAACAAGTGCTAAGTCTTATATGTTCAGGGGTACCTCAGAAGTTACATATTAAAGCAAAAGTATATATTTATACCCACCCTGGGATGTAAAACCTAGAAATTTTGTAAGGAATGAAATTACATTATACAGGATGAGGTGCTAAGAAATCCATTATAAGATAATTGCAATTTTAAAAACATTAAGATTGCATAGGCAAGCAAGGCCCCTGTACTCCTGTCCCTTTGTTTTGTGAATTATCATGATAAGGAAGGGACCAACTATGAGATAGAAAACTAGGAAATTTCTCTTAGAAAATCCTTGTAGATGCTTCTTTTTCTAATCAGGTGTAGATCCTCAGAGCATTCTTTCTTTGATTTCCAGTGAATGTGGACTGTCACGAAGTGAATGAAGATCTTCTGAGAATTGACCTCACTAAAGGTTTCCATGAAAATTTAAAGAAACTGAATCTGCCAAAATTTGTGAATGCTACAGGAAAGATCTAAAGATGAAGACAAATCTGATACTGTAAGTATCTTCCCAGAGATCTCAGAGACATCATAAGCTATAAGAAATTACTTTCTATTGAAGAGAATTTTACTATAAAGCCACAGGATTTTACTGTTATACTGAAGAATCATCTCTTGATCTATTTTTAGTTATTTCAGTTTTGATAACCCAGGAATTATTACACACAAGTATACTTTGTCCCAAAGTTTTGTTTTATAATTTTTAAATTTTATTTCTTTATTTACATGTAGACTGCCTAATAATTTTGTTTCTGAAATATAGGGCAAAATGATCCCAGCCACATAATACCTCCCAGGTCAGCTAACTGAGAGACAGACATTTTCCTTTAGGATTTCTTCACACAACCCAAAATATATTTATCAGCTTAATGTACACACACATACATACACACATGTGCACACATAATCAGTTCAGGGAAAGAGAAAACTGAAGGAAATCATGTATTCCTATTATGCTTTATGGTGCTATAATTACATTTACCTGAATAATTTGAGAGTCAAATATAAGACCTGGTTCCAATGTACGCAAATCCAAACCACATGATCTCTAATGAGGCATTAGAGTATATTTAACAATCTAATTTCCCTAACATTATAGCATCTATTTTAAATAGAACAACATGTTACTTCCCTCTTGGGGGACAAACATTACTGAATTATGGAGATCTCTTTATTTCAGCGGCTCCCAATTGGTGGAGCCTGGTAGTAAGGTTGACTGACGCCTAAATATATCTCAATTAGAATATAATATGTTGAGCTCTCATATTTGTACTTCCCATGAAATAAATCCAAAAACACTTCCATATAATCCCATTCAAAGACCATTCACATGAAAGTTGGAATTCCCAGCATATTTTCCATTTTATACAAAACAAACATGATGAAAACCCCAATGACAAAAGCTCAAAGTAGCCATGGACTTAATTTGGAAATAAAGAACTGGTTCCTCTCTCATGTTTACCATCTCAGGAAGTGACACCAATTTACCCAATTGTCCAAACTAGAGAAAACAGTCTTATCTTCATATCCTCTTCTCCTTCACTTCTCATATCCAATCTTCCAGCAAGCCTTCAGTTGTCTGCTCAAAATATAACCCAGGTCAGACCTTTTCTTCTTACTTATCTGTTACCATCATGAGGTGAGCTACCACTACTCTTTACCAGAACAGCTACATAGTTCCTTAATGGTCTCAGCCTCCCACTCTTTTTCCTTTATAATTTTGCACAGTACTCAAAGCAACCTTTTAAACTATGAGTCAGCCACAGTGGAAGGGTCATCTTTCCCTGTGCTGGAGTAAAATACGCATCATTTGCAGTTTAAAGAAGAAAAGGTTTGTTTTGCTGATTGTTTCAGAGGACACAATATATGATCAGCTGGCTCCAAGGCAGAAGCCTCATGGCAAAAATGGATAGAAGAGCAAAACTTCTCAGTTTATGGTGGGCATGAAGGAGAACAGGCTAACAGCTCTGGCGAGGAAGAGGTCCAGGGACTAGGTACAGCACCCAAAGTCACTCCTCTATAATTTACATAGACTCAAGAAGTGCGCTTTCCTAATCTCCTGGGAACTCTCGCATGTCAATCAAGCTGACAATCCAGCCAACCTCACCCTGAAAGTTTCATTCTCTGCCTTCCAGCGTTCCTTCCTGTGTCCCTGTAAAACTCTGTGTACATCTCTACTTAAGTTTGTCAAGGTACAATTAGTCTTTTGTGTCTATTTGCTTCTGCAAGTCTCTGGGCTCCACAGGAGCACACAGACTTTGAGCATATAGCACAGAGTAGATACTCAAGAAATGTTTGAACTGAACAATAGTTTGAACAGAAAGACAAATCAAATCAAAATGATAGTATTTTAAACAAGAAGGCAGAACATATTTACAATTTGCAAATACAATCTATAAACATGCTCGTTAAAGTGTTCATAAAATATTGCCTAAAATAAATATGTAGCTATACACTGAAAAGACTGGACAGATACTGTACAACCAGAAAGTAACAGCAAACTTTGTCTCTTGGTTTATCCATATTTTCTCATTTTACTACCATGAAAACATATTAACCACATAATGTAAAAGTTAATAAGATCTTAAACAACTGTATAAGTTTCATTATTCAAAAGTCAGAGTCAGGCCAGTTATAACTAGCAGATTTCTATGCTAGATGAGGAGGCCAGTGAGCAGTCAGAGAGGCAGGATCCACCTATGAAATGGCTTTGAAACTGAGGCAGTGCCTACCTCTGAGAGGAACTCTCAGTCACAAATCCATTCAGCAAGGGCAGGCACCAGGAACCTGGTTCTCAGAGTGATCACCAAGGCTTTGAAGGGACTAGTATATTTATTATATTTAGGGTCATGGTAAGAAAAACAGAACACAAGGACAAGGGAGACTGAAGAGAAAGCATGGACCCTCACTGCTTGCTGACTGCCAATTTCCTGGCCTTGTTCTCATCCTTCTTTTAAATTGCTATAGTTTTATAAACTGGGTTCTTGATTGACGGCAGAGTATCTGTTATGGTTTGTGTCTAGGTGGCCCCCCAAGCCTCATGCAGTCATGGAGGTGGCTGAATCTAGTGTTTGTGATTGGCTTATTGTCTAGCACTGGGATTGTTGGTGTGAGTGCTGCACCTGCCCAGGGGTGGAACTGGCATACAATGTAAGGGAGGGAAGATGTGTTTTTTCCCCCTTTTTGCCCTTTTGCTCTTGTGGCTTGTGTCTGCCATGAACAGCTGCCCCTCAGCCAAGTCACCCTGCCTTGGAGCCAGCTGAGCATGGATTGAAATCTCCAACATTGTAAGATAAACATCTCCTTCCTTTATTTTGTGTGTCAGGTATTTTATCTTAACAGAAGAGAAGAGTAACCAAGACACTATCCAAAGAAAAGTGGAAGCCAAAATAATCGAACCCTTGATAATCTGTTTCTTTTTTTCTTAAAATATCAGAGATTTGCAAATTTCAAAGATCTGTGGTGATCCTCTTCTTGAAGCATCTCATTTTACAGGTAAGATGATCAAATATCAAAGGGAAACATTTTAAATAAGGAGTAGTCTCTTGTTTTCAATAAGCATGCTAACTAGGTTAGTTTGGGGAAAGCTTCCAGAAGCACCATTTGAGAGGGATTCTAATGCCACAATCAGGCTCAGCTAAAGAGAAAGTTGAGATTAGTGATGTCTGCCAAGGGCAATGGATCTTACAGACATGACTCACATTCCATCCTCGTCTTTAGCCTTTGGCAGCAGCAGGATAATCCAACACACACACACACATACACGGCAGGAAGGATTCACAGTCAAAGGAAAATTTTCTAACTTTGTAATATATGTAAGAAAACTGACACTGAAAAATAAAATGATTTGTTCCATAAAGTGTTAAGTGACAGAATACAAATTCCAATTCAGGTCTGTCAGCCCCCAAAATCTTTGCTCTTGACACTATAAGCGTCACCCTTGATAACTGTCCCTTTTCTACTATCACTCCAGTGTTACCCCACACATTCAACTCAAAATGCTTTTTTCCTAAAATAGCCTTGATATTTATTTACTTCTGATTTCAATCACTAGTACCATTTGCCTCAGACTCCAAGACACAATGTTCCAAATCAATTTCTCTTTGGGGCTTAAAGTTTGCCATTTTCAAACCTTTCCCATTCAATCTCTTTTACATGTCACTTGGCTCCAGCTCTTCCTTTCAGCCTGCTCGATTTATTCATATGTGGAAGAATGACTCACAAGTCGTG
Organism: Cuniculus paca; assembly: GCA_004365215.1. NCBI lineage: Eukaryota > Metazoa > Chordata > Mammalia > Rodentia > Cuniculidae > Cuniculus > Cuniculus paca. Next base: position 5,009 of record RJWT010007166.1, on the reverse strand, counting down.
CAAAGACAAACCCAGCTGCGTGCCAGAGATAATTATTTCAGAGTAATTAAAATGACTATGGGCTGCCAAATTAAACACCAAAACATGATTCTGCACTTTCTCTCTTATCTGCTTAGTCCATTCTCTGTCAAAAGAAACCGCTTGCTAGGATAGGGGTTCCCAGCCCTAATGCATTAATCAACACTCCTCAGCAGCCTTATTAAGGGATCATCTCTGGACAAAAGTCTTCCTATAGCACAAGACAAAAACTCTGACTAGAAATCAGAGGGTTTCAAGATGACCACTTATGTCACTTGCTGTTGGTGAGCTCCTCCCAAAATCTGTGCTAAACACGTAGAACCAGCTAGAGTGTCACAGGTTAACAGGAGCAACAAGTGAAGGGAGAAGGAAACAGCAAACAGAGAGGGCAGGGAGGAGATGAGTCTCAGTGCAGCTGCCCTCTTTCCTAACCTCATGCTCTTGTACTCTTTATTCCAGTTTAGCCTTGGTGTTCCTCTGTATGTGAATGAGGCACTAGCAATAACTGCTAAACTCTCTTAAATTGTCTTACTGTCTGGACAGAGAATGCTCAGTCTGAAAGGAATTCCAAATCAGGGGTTCAGAACTAGAGTCTCTAGCCTCCAAATTAACAATGCTTGACTTTAGGGATTATGTGACCTCCCCACCCCCATTGAAATGGTTTGTAAAATGTGAATACGAGATACTAACAGGGGACAAAAGTTTCTTCTAACTTTCTGTAGCATATGATCCTTTTGGTTCAAGAAGGTCATCTCCCAATTTCCTCATAGCAAAGATAGCTCCTACATGATGTTTTCCCTAACTCCTCATAGTAAAGTCAAACTACTCCCACTTTATTTGGTACATACCTCAGAAGCATTTCTGGGTGTGTAAAAGACAGACTTCATGTCTTCAAGGGGAAGTGATTATAAAACATAATTTGAAGATGGTGATGACAGTAATGTTAGTATTTATGGAGTATTTGCTATGTGCCAGTATTCTAAACTTTGATGTATTTTATCTCATTTTATTCCAGAGACTATCTTTTGAGGTAGGAACAGTTATCCTATTTTCTTCTATGAGAAAACCAGAACGCTGAAAAGTTAACTGAAGTAACCAACTTCCACAAGTTAGGAAGTAATACAAGTAGATCTAAACTCAGTCTAACTCCACAACTGCAAGAACATTAGAGGAAACCATGTAAAATCTGTGGTTCAGGCTCTAAAACAAAAAAGATGATATACGAAATGATTACAGCTTTTTAGTACTTTTGTTTCGCTATTATAAACAACACAGGGCATAGTAAATACTCAAGAAATATTAGTTAGATAAGTGAATAGATTAAATGTTTTAGTGGGTTAAAGTGAGTATAAAAGTGCCCAGCTTGGCTCATAGTATCTGGTAGGTATTTAGTTAGTGGCAATATACTTCCCATTTAAAAATGTTATTTTAACCCTTTTTCCCCAAATACACTATAATGTCTCAGAAAACAGAACTAGACGCAAAACTATTGAACTGAATTGAATGAATATTAGAAAGTACAAATCGTAAAATTAAAATGAGAAAATAGGAAAGTAAGAGGTGAGAAGAGAAAGAAGAAAGACAAAAACAAAGGAGAAAGAGGAATGGAGAAGCCAAACATCTATTGCAAGAGGTATACCCAGCATATCCAGTCAGTAAGCTGCTTCTAATAAACGTCTACAATTTGATTTGAAAGCACCCTACATAGTTTGCATCTGTAATTGGATTTTCCTATGTGTGCCCAGATATGAAAGGGGAAATGTTCACCTGAATTGGAAAGGCACTGAATGAGAATGCATATTCATCTTGCCTTTCCTTTCCTAGCTACCTGCCTTCCCCCATCACACAGGCTCCTTGCCTTTTCCATCAATTTCCTTCTTCATAGCATTTTCACTTTGCATGTCTTTCTCTTTTAGCACTACAGTGCCACCTACCGACTGTTTCTGGATGCATATGATGAGGTAGGCCTAGGCTGGGACCTGAGGGAGATTTTAACATCACTAGCATGCTAGAGGGGACCATTCATCAGTCCTGTGACATTCCCTAGCTAAGGTGAAATTGCCACACAGCATTTCAAATTGCAGACTCTCTCCTCTCCCCTACCTGATGTAGTGGTCTTCGTCTTCCTACAGCATTTTCTCACAAGAATAAATGGGTAATTCAAGGAGAAGAAAAGTCTCCCAGGAAATTATCCATGTACCAGGACAGCCATGGATTTTTATATATATATGTACTTTGACTAGCATGATTTGTTGCTAAAAGGAAAAAATGTTCAATAGAGCTAATGACTCCTGGAAGTGACCCCGAGGGCTGAGGTGCCCCCTCCTTTTAGGATCACACGGAAAACTGTCAGCTGTTTTAGACTACACTTGGCTTCAAGCCCTAAAATCATGCCAATCGTTACAAAACGGTTATCTGAATGTATGGTGCTTGCTGAGGGGGAAAGTAAATCTCTCTTCAGTTACCCAAGCCAAATCCAATCTCCTCTCAGGGAGCTGCCCACATATACCTTCAAAGCACATGTTTACTGCCGTGTCAGCCTGGACCTCCACTCCAGCCATGGAAATAGCAATTGTATCTGATATTTTCCATTCCTCTCAGCCTAGACCTACCTTCTCCATTCTACTGCACAAGCTACAAATAAGAATCTGTGATCTGTACTTCCCAGGTACCCTGATTAACTGCTACCCAGGCAGGGTGTACAGTGAGAGACCGGAGAAGAGGAAAGTGACTTTTCACTGTTTTCAGTTCTTCGTTTGCTCCAGCAGTGTCAGAAAGCTCCTACATCTGTTAGCATTCAGGGCACTCATCCCACAATGACCCCAATCTAGGGCCACCAAGTGAGCTAAGTCCCAAAATGTGGGGATAAACACTATAGCAAGCACCCCTTATCCAGTACCCAGACTCCTGAAACATCAATCTCTTTGTCCTTAACATAGTGACTACATTACACAGTCCTCACTCCCATTCTGTTTCAGCATCTACCCTTCAACTTTTTTCAGCCTTCCAATATTATGTAAACAATGCCCTGGATCGTGTTCCCTCAGCTTGAGATTTCTGGATGGTTTCAGTTTCTTTACTTTATATAATAGATACTATACAGCCATGGAAATAGCAACTGTGTCTGATATTTTCTCATTCCTCTCAACCTAGGCCTGCCTTCTCCATTCTACTGTACAAGTGAAGGCTGAGAATCTGTGATCTCAGATCTTAGCCATGGATATGAAGAGGTGAAATTCTTTTTAAGAGAAAAAAAATCTGCTTATGAGTCCTACCCACCCTTTTTCAGGGCACCATCAACAGTAGTTAAAAGCAGAAAACAGAGTCAGATGGGATTTTAAATCTTGGCTCTGCCACTGACTAATTGTAGAGTCCTAAGCAAGTTACAGAAACAGTCTGGCCTTGTTTTGCTCATCTATAATATGGGAATAATCATAATGCTTAACTGACAGAGCTGTATAGAGATCAAATGGTATATTGCACACAAGGTATTTACGAAGTCTGGCACACAACTTTCAGTAATAGGAAGCCATTATAAGTTTGATGATTATTTTATCATCATAATCATTATTTCTAAATGAGGAAGTACTGCAGTTTTTCTCAAAGTTCTTGTGTTGGAAACTTAATCCTCAGTAGACGTTTCTGCAGAAATGAGTGTGTTGTTGAGAGAATGAGCTGATTACAAAAGCAACCTCAGCCCTCGTTTAGTATCTCTCTTACGTCCTCTCCTTCTTTCCCCACCACCATCATAAAATGACATAGAAAGGAAGTTTTTGCAGAATGAGTTCCCTTAACCTTACACTCCCCAGCCTCCAGAACTGTAAGAAATCAATCTGTAGTACAAAAAAAAAAAAAATACAAGCTGAGGATATAGCTCACAGCACCTTCCTGGCAAGCACAAGGTCCTGAGTTTGATTCCTGTACAAGAAAAAAATCAATATCTATTCCTTATAAATTATCTACTCTGAGCATCAGAAAATGAACTAGGGAAGACTTGAGGAAAGAAAAAGTCCAGATTCTGAGTTTATTTGGAAATCTGATACTCTAAATATTCTATGAATCCCTCAGTAGACAACAAAGAGGTGAAATTCTAAAGGAGACAAATCTCAGTCGACAGAACTATAATGGGTAAGGGAAGGACCTGATCAACAGTGTCTTGGTTACTTTTTTCTCATTGCTGGGACAAAACACCTGACACCCAAAGTGAAGCAAGGAAAGGTTTATTTAGCTTACAGTTTCTGGAGATTTCAGTCTGTAATAAGCTGGCTCCAAGGCAGGGTGGCAAGGCACTGGGGCAATACTTTAAAGCAGCAGCAAGCAAAAAGGGGGAAGTGCAAGCCTCTTTTCCTCCCTTATGTTGTACACAGCCCACCACCCATGCACGCTTTCAGGGAAGGTGTAGCACTCACAAAATCTCTGTGCTCTCCTTTGCACAGGATGAGGATATTTCCAAAGTAATAACCCTGGCTCCCTGCTGAGTCTCTCAATAAAACTTCTAAACTTCTCAAGTTGACACAATGTATCAACCATAACAAACAATAACAAGTGTAAGTACAGCCTAATGTATACTAAATGCTCCACTAAATCCTTTGACTCATTTAATTTGGATAACCAACACACACTAAACAGACAGGGAAACAAAGTATTAAGAAGCTGAAGAAAAAAAAAATCTGACCTCAAAGTGGTCAGCTAATCCTTGACCCCAGTCTAGCCATTCTAGAATCCATTCTCTCAACCATTAAGCTGCCTCATAGAGGATCAGTAATGTCACAGCTTAAAAGAAGGATGACTTTGGCCGGACGTAGTGGCTCACGCCTGTAATCCCAGCACTTGGGAGGCTGAGATAGGCGGATCATTGTGAGTTTGAGACCAGCCTTGGGTACAAAGTGAGCTCAAGGCCAGCCTGAACGGCATAGTGAAACCCTGTCTCAAAAACAGGGCTGGGGATCTAGCTCAGCAGTCTAAGCACCTGCCCGGCAAGCACAAGGTCG
>RJWT010007165.1:0-28000 GCA_004365215.1 Cuniculus paca | reverse complement strand
AACCACAGACAGCAGCGCCCATCCTCTCGCAACTGGCAGATCTGGCTGCCTGCGTGTCACAGGGTCCTTGGAGACCAGCTTGTATAGTCTCAGGGTCCTGGGGCTCAGACACCTCAAGTCACTCAGACAGAGTGCGGCCTTCCTGTCCTCTCCCATCTTGGACTCCAGCTCATCAATCTGTTGATCCTGCTCTGCATAATAAAAATAAATGTAAATGTGCTTCTTGATGGATGCAGTGTGAGATACGATTACTTTCACTGTCTGTGTTTAATCTTACATATACAGTAATCATTTTATAAGTAATGTAAGAGCTCCATGTCAGAGCCTAAGCTCACCGTGGTTAGTTTCGTAGGAACATAAATAACAAAAGAGCAAAAAAAGAACAAAGACAGAATGGTGATGTTTCCGGCTGGCATTTATGGGGTTATTAGACAATCATAGGCGGCCTGCGATGGTACTTGGGTAGCAGGTGTTATGGACTTTGCATTGATAATGAATGCCAGTGGGTCTTGGGTGCTGTGTGGCCTTTTTGAACTATGTATGATAAGGTTTTCCATTGTATGTGAAGGTCAGGAGACTAAAAACATACACAAAACTTGGAAATTACTGCTTGACTGTTATGTTATGAATCAGGACAGCACCCTGTCTTATTTTAATTTAAGAGGAACGTGATACAGATAAAGAGAAGGAAAAGGGCAGGCCTGGCCTGAGTTTCCTGATAACATTGTAGAATAGGGAATTTAAGGAAATCATGGCATGTACTTTATGCATAATCAGATTTCTGATTAGCGTTGTAAGAGTTTATTGATAAACAGATGTGCATACATCAACATTTTAAATTGTTCTAAGAGTGATTTGCTGTGTATTTGTTCCTGTTGTGCTGTATATTCAATTCTGTAAAAATCTGCATAAAAACATACATACTCTGGATAATTTCCATCTGTATGACTGGCTTTACTTTTTTTTTTTTTTAGACCTAGTCTTTTTATGTTGCCCTGACTGGTTTCAAACTTCTGGACTCTAGTGATCCCCTTGCCTCAGCCTCCTGAGTAGCCTCCTTAGGCCCCTCCTGGGTCTCCAGGCAATAATTGGCTTTTTGATGCAGATGACTATCCACATAAGATACAAATTGAGGGTTTCCAAAGGACTGTGTTCCAAAAATTTTCCTGGTGCTCCTGTGCTCAGGCGGGTCCTCTGGGTCTTGGGAGCCAACATCCTTCAGCACCTTACGTTGAGTAAAAAGTAACCCAATTAAAAAAGTAATTCGTGCTGGGGATTTAGCTCAGCAGCCTAAGCGCCTTCCTGGCAAGCACGAGGTTGTGAGTTCGATCCCTGGTGCCGCAAAAAAAAGAAAAGAAAAGTAATTTGTTTCTGTGCTTTATGCCGTCAGCATGTTTTTATGTGCTTCTAGAAAAGTTTGTCAAGATGATATTTGGAAAATTAAGTAAAACCACTGATGAAAACCTGAGTGGGAGAAAAACGAGCTAGTAACTAAGAGAAGTGTAGCTTCTTTCCGCGTGGGCTGTTTCTGTTGCAGAGAATGAAATCCAGGACCCCACGTGGACGGAGCACATGCTTTACCACTGGGCTCTGCCTCACCACTGCCTCAGTGTCCACTTTACTTTTTCAGGACATTTGTTGGAGACCACATTAAGCTAATGCATGTTTTCCTGGTGGCAGGAGTAAATGCTAGCCATCCTTGCTGGGTTCGGGGCTGTGATTATGCTGTGCTGTAGACAGTATGTGCTCAGAAGCAGTCCTCAGGCTGTCCTATAGAATAACCCTGGAACTTGTTTAAAGAAGGAAACCTTGCTGGACTTCACGTCATGCATCTGTAATGCCAGCTATCCAAGAGGCTGAGGCAGGAGGATCACTTGAGCCCAGGAGTTCAAGGTCATATATTCTTTCATCCATCCACCTACTCTTACAACTAACTCGCTATCTTCCATTTTTTAATCCAAGAAGTTTTATTTTCTTTTTTAAGATGTAACTTGCAGAATTCTACTCAATGTAGGACTCTTCGTGATAGAATAATATTATAGAATAAGGTTTTGCCACATGTCCCCGTTTTACTCACCTAGGACCTTACTGTTTTCTCTTGGTTTTCTCGCTGCGTGGTTCAGGCTGGCCAGGCTGGCTTCACACTTGAGGATTGCCTCGTGAGTGCTGGGATTGTAGGCGTGAGCCACATGTGACAGGACCTTACCATTTTAACCAAAGATGCCTCCTCCTTGCCATCTTCTTAAAAACATGAGGTGACAACGTGTGGTGGTGTCAGCTCCTGAGGGAGGGAGTATGGGGTGCCCCTTAGTACTGCTGCTTGGGAAGCAATCCTGGAAGCTTCCCAGGGCTCTGCACCTTTATTCAAACCAGACTGTGTGTGTCCTGGCAGCCTGAGGTTAACTTATCTGTCGCCTTCCGCCTCTGTGTCATCAGCCAGTAAGCCCTCTACAAAGGCAGCAGCAGTGCCCTCCTTGTTTCAGTTTCGTCCTGGCCACTGTCCTGGGGTAGTGAGGGAGGTGTCCAGGAACCAGTGGTGAAGATGCTGCTGCTGTTGCTGCTGCAGATCCTTGAATACAAGTAGAGTTCTAGAGCCACGTGAAAGAAACAGCTTTGCAGCTTGGTTTCCAGTTATGTGGAGGTACTAGATGAAGATGCTGGTTTCTGAGGTCAGTTAAATTCCACTCTGTGTTTTGTAATAGCAGTTTTTACCCAGACTGCATCTGTAGGGGTCAGACGCTCCTTAAACCTACTGTTTTGTGTATGTGCACATTTTTTTGAGGGGTTGAAGGTTCAAGGCTTTGGATAGATTTCTGAAGAGAACCTGTGGCCTGAAAGGTTATCAACATGGCTGAATCATAGAGGTTTTTGTTTGGTCTTTTTGAGACAGGGTCTCACTATGCAGTTCAGGCTGGCCTTGCGCTCATTTTGTAGCCCAGGCTGGTCTTGAATGAGCAAGGATCCTCCTATGTCAGCCTCTCAAGTGCTGGGATTACTGAATCATAGACTTGCAGGTACTGTGTTTGTCTCAGCTTTGGGGATGCTCTATTTCAACCAGACTTGACAGCAGAAACATTGGTTCTACTTGACTTCTTTTTATCTTAATTTTTAAAAGCACATTTGTGATCATCACACCCTGATTTCTCAAAAATAACGTTGTGACAGTTGCTGTCTCTTTGCTAATCGTGTAGCTAAATAATGCTTTAGGAAGAATCGGTCTTAATGATAAGCAAAATGACGCACAGCGCCTGACTTGTGACTGGCGCACTGTAAATGTGTTGGATTTCATGCTGATTGTACAAAACGGAGCATATTCAAACGAGTAGGACTTTCAGATCAAAACAGGACATTTTTTCAAATGGCAACCTTGGGAAAGATGTTAGAAAAAGTTTTCAACAAAATATTAGAAATTCAAATCCAACACTCTATAAAAAGAATCATATGCCTTGACTGTATGGAATTTGTCCTACATACACAAGGCTGTTTGAGCATTCAGAAGTCAAGCGGGTTGACAGGCTTATGAATAAGAATTGCACGATCACGTAGGTTCGTGGGAAATGGCATTTGTGAAGGTACTGTTCATTCATACAAGGCCTCCGGCACGTCAGGAGTGGCGGTGAACTGTCTCGACTCGGTAAACATCTGGAAAACCTACTGAATCGACAGTGGTGAAACAAGAGTTGGCAAAGCTGCGGAAACCTGGAAGCATTATCATTCAAAGGTTATCGGTGTTAGTTTTTCTTTCATAGAATTCAGAATTCAACAGCACAAACTTACTACATGAAGATGTGTACATTAAGGTAAATTCATACTCCAAAATGGTCAGATGTATACATATGCTAACTAAATTTTTTTTTTTTTTTTGAGACACGGTCTCACTATGCAGTTCAGGCTGGCCTTGGGCTCACTTTGTAGCCCAGGCTGGTTTTGAACTTGGAATGACCCTTCTGCCTCAGCCTCCCCAGTGCTGGGATTACAGGCATGTGCCACCACACCTGGCTCAACTAAATGTTCAGTGACGTTAAATAATTACAGTGAACTTTTTAGGCAACAGTACCTTTGTGGCTAGATTTAGAAGGAGTTGTCTTTTAGAGATGTGTGTTGAAGTATTAATGAGTGAAGTTACATGATTGGAATTTGTTTAAAAATAATTGAGAGACTGAGGTGGTAGCTCAGTGGCAGAGCAGTTGCCTGGAGTGTATGAGGCCCTGAGTTCAATTCCCAGCACCATTAAAAATAGTTGGAAAAAAAGAGAAAAACAAAAAACAGTTGTAATTAGTGACAGGAATGGGAGTCAGTCAGGCAAGGCTGGGCCTGTACTGGTCACTGCAGTTGCTGAGTGATGGGTTCAGGGAATTAATTCTGTTGTGTTATCCTTTGCATCTGTTAGACTTTTCATGTACTACAAAAACGTGAAACCGTTCAATACAGAATTTATTTGCTCACATCTAATTATTATTAAAAAAAATGTTCACAGGGAAGTAGAGACATTGGAACTCTTGCGCACCATTGGTGTGAATGTAAAATGCTTTGTCGCTGTGGAAAACAGCACAGCAGTTTCTCAGAAACTTAAAGGTAGAACTAGTATATGATCCAGCAGTTCCATGTCTGGGTATATTTACAAGGCAGGGTCTGAGGAGATACTTACACACCCGCGCTCACAGAGGCGTTGTCCATATCACCACCACATAGAGGAAGCAACCTAGTGACCATCAATGGATGAATGCACAGTCATAATGGAATATTATTTAGGCTTTAAAAAGAAGAAAATTTTGACAGACTAAACATGGATGAAGCTTGAGGATTTATACTGATGAAGTAAACCAGTCACTCAGTGACACTGTATGAGCCCACTTATACGAGGTACCTAGAGACAGTAAATAGCATGATGGCTTCCAGGGGCCGGAAGGAGGGAAGAATACGAATTATTCATGGGTACAGAGAAGAGTCCTGGAGAGGGATGGGGATGATGGTTGCAAAAACAACAATGGCCTTACTGAACTGTACACTTAAAAACAGTTAAGGTTATTGGGTGTGGTGTTGGACACCTGTAATCAGCTACTCTGTAGGCTGAGGCGGGAGGATTATAAGTATGAGCCCAGCGGGGCATCTAAAGACAAACGGTTTGAAAAGGGCTGGAGATGTCGCCCGGGGCAGAGCGCTTGCCTAGCGTGCACAAACCCAGCACGAGGAGCGGGGTTGGTTTAGGCTGGTGCAGCGGCCCTGCCTGCGGTCCCAGCTTCGCGGCGCATGAGGTCAGGCCGGCTAGAACCCAGCAGTTTGAGGCCAGCCTGGGCAACACGACGAGAACCTTGTCTCCAAAAGCAGCGGAAAAATGGTTAAGATGGTGAAGTGTGTGTTGTTTAGTTTACCACAATTTTAAAAAAGCGATTATTTGAAATTCGAAGGAAAAATTAGAAGGCTCACTTTAAACTTTCAAAAGTTAGACTGTGAGAATTTTTTGTGGGATGTGGTTGCAAATAATTTTGGGGGAGCGGGGTGCTGGGAATGGAACCCTAGGCCTTGCGCCTGTGAAGCACAGACTACCAGGGACCACGCCCCCGCCCCAAATCAGCATTCTCCCCGGCCGCCCTGCGGGGTGGGTTCCTAGTTTCTAGGAGTCTGCCTGGGGCGCAGCAAGGAGGCCGCTGGGTGGCCTGGGTGGCCGGCTGGAAGGGGGAAAGGAGAGCTCTTTGTTTTTGTGCATTTTTTTTTGTTACAACAGCAGAGACCAGGTTATTTGTAAACAAAAGACATAGATTTTTTTGCAGCCCTGTAGGCTGAAGTTTGTGACACTGAGCTCTGACCTTTGGGGAGGGCTTCTTGCCGCATAACATGGCCAAGGGCCTCCCTCGCTTGGTGGAGAACGGACAGTGCCAGCTCAGCTGTCTTCCTCCTCTTACAGAGCTCCTAATGCCATCGTGGGGCTGCACCCTCCTGGCCTCATCTAACCCTGTGGCTCCCAGATGCCCTCCCTGTGACCCATCAGCAGAGGAACTTGGGGAGTCAGTGTCCAGCCCATGACTGCTGGGGGGCAGGCGCAGCCCACCGCAGCCCTTCCTTGGGATTCTCCTCCTCCCTTCATCCCTCCTTAACTTTCAGTCCCGGATGGGGGCAGCTCCCCCCAGCCCACTGCAGTAGCAGCTTGGACCCCAAACTACAGGCTGCAATTCTTTCCCCTCCTGGCTGCGTGCTTGCTTCTCTCTCCCTGCTCCTGGGGCTGGACATCCCCAAGGGGGCTGCTCGTTCCTGGCAGGCAGAGAGGCCAGGCCTGCTTAGTCCGGTTGGGGTTTCCACAGAGAAAGCCCCTCTGGGCTCTTCCTCACCCTGCGCTTGTTTCTCTCCTGTGGCATTTAATGGCTGGCCTCTCCCATGTCACCTCAGTGAGCTGGGCTGGCAGTGACAACCGCTGGGACAGGTTTCTGGGCCTGTGTACTCCCAGAGGGCCAGATTCAGGTCCATCCCCACCATGCCTGATACCCAGCCTCGGACATCACAGAACGTGGCTCGTGTGATGCTTGGTGCTTGTTCCTGGCATGGTGAGCACAGGACAAGTTTTATAGTACTAGTGGGAAGATTAAGTGCTCGATAGGTTTAAGGATTTATTTTATGATGAATTGTTTTTACAAATCTAAAAATTAGCCGGGCACAGCAGCTCACGCCTGTAATCCCAGCGCTTGGAAGGCTGAGACAGGTGGATTGTTGTGAGTTTGAGACCAGCCTGGACTACAAAGTGAGCGCAAGGCCAACCTGAACGGCATAGTGAGACCCTGTCTCAAAAAGACAAGGACTGGGGATCTAGCTCAGTGGCCTAAGCGCCTGCCTGGCAAGTGCAAGGTCATGAGTGTGATCCCTGGTGCCACCAAAAAAAAAAAAAATACTGTCGTGGAAATAATACACATGAGTTATGAAGTTGACTGTTTCGAAGTTTGCAGGTGATTATAATGTGGAAAACACTGAATTTCTTTAATAAGGCAGATCCAAGGTGGTGGTTCCCTAGGGGACAGGGAGAGGGGCTCCCAGGGGTCCTAGGAGGTGTCTGGAGACAGCTCTGGTTATCCCATGTGGCAGAGGCTCTAGCAGTGCCTCTAGTGGCAAGAGGCCAAAGGCACTGCAGAACACCCCGAGAGGCACCAGACGCCTCTCAACCAAAAATCCTCTGGCCTTGGGTGTTCTAGTGCCGAGGTCTCAACTCCTGACTGGAGCCGTGTCTGGTTGTACTAGAGGTGTGTAAGCCAGGGTTACTTGGGCTTTAAACTTGTGCTTACAGAGTGGAGATTCTTTGAAAGTGTTCTGTTTCAGGAAAAAACATTACCGGTAGATGCTTTTTTCAAGCTAGAGGGAACTGACGCTGTACTGAGAAAAGCTGATACTGGGAATGGCCCCCGTGTAAAGGAGATTGATGGTGCGTACATTTTATGTTCTTGCTGTTTTGGTTGGCTGAAGTGTTCTCTTTCATTAAAAGTGCCAGATTTTTGTTGTTCATTTAGTTTTAATGCTTAACAGTACCACTGCAAAATACTGTCTCTCTTCTTTGCTGAATAAAAGGATAAAGGCCCCTGATGGGTTGGAGACTGGGGACTTGCTTCAGCCACAGTTACATATTTAGGAGGTGCTAATTGGGAGGTGGCCATGGGAACGACTCCGACTCCGAAAGCCCAGGAGCCTTCTTAGCCCCACTCTCTCTCCCTGCTCAGTTATTTCTGAAACAACTTGCGCTTGTGATTAATTTATCAAGACATGCACAGAGGGGCCTTCGCTTACCTGTAGTCTTACAGCGGGAAGGCCCAGCATTTGGTGCCACTCCTAGCTTGCAGTGCCCACCTGGGTCCAGCAGGTTGAATGATCTGCTCCCAGCACTACCCAGCAGGCTCTGGGCCCTGGGTTCAGTCCTCAGCACCACAGGCAAATAAAACACAAACAAACAGTAAGACCTCCCATTTACAGAGCAAGCGAAAGGCAGAATCCACATATTAGCCAAGTCGTGCCCCTTTGCAAGGTTCCTGCCCTTCTCCTTCCCACTCTGGGAAACTGATGGCTGCTGTGGGCTGCAGAGTCAGAGTGTGGTAGGACAGAGGAGGAGAGGGCCTCCTAGTGCCACCCGAATCACGGGTCCCTCTGCACCTTCCAGTGCTCTCAGAGCCAGACATCAGGCCGCATCTTACGCGTCCCACCAAGAGCCTGGCGTGTGCAGTGCTCTCGCCCACCCCAGAACCCGTGTCTCAGCACGTCTCACCAGGTCTCTGCCTGTGCTTCTGCCACTGCTGCAGGTGTGCCAGCCTCCCAGTTGCCCACCTCATTGAGTGGATGAGGCCTATGACCCGCTGGTCCATCACGTCGAGCGGCCACATCTGTGCCTTCGCCCTGCCAAGTGCTCATACTTTCCCTCCTGCACGGGTAGAAGCAGTGTTTGAGGGGTGGTAGCTTTGTCACTCGGGCCTCTGTGCGGCTGTGGTGAGTCACTGCCTCGCCGGTGAGGTTTCCCATGCTGAGCAGAGTGCTGGCCTCCCCGTTCGCTGCCCTGATTCAGCGCACTGGTGCTTGGCACGCCGGCTTGCACAGGGCTGCCCAGGGAAGGTGTGTGGAACAGGCTGTCAGCAGCAGGGAGAAGCGGAAAGGACTTTGGACACTGAGCTGGTTAGAAGGACGAGGAATGGTGTGATCCCAACATAAGAACCTGTGACTGGGGACAGTACTCAGAGTCAGACGGAGCCCATGTCTTCTATTTTGCTTTTGGAACTGCATGGCTATCATACTATTTGAAGTGTATTTTGAGGGAGGAAAAGAATCAGCTGGTGATTCTAAACATAGCCTAAGGCACCTTTCTGTGCAGATGACCCTAACAGAGGGCCGGCTAACACTCCTTTAACAAGTAGCTAGTGGGATTTTTATTGAAGCTAGGTCATTTGGGGCATGCCACCGAAGGTAACTTTCGCCACCTGGTGGCAATACTCCTTAGTTGCAGATTCTTTGGAAGTCTAGGATTTACAGGTGAAATGCCTAAAAATCTCCTGAAGTAATCAGCTGTTATTTAAGGAACCATATGACACCTGTGTGTTCTGAACTATGAGGCGCACCTCACATTCTAGTTTGGATTTCTCCATATGCACGAGCAGCTCAGAAGGGAATGGTTTGGGGGTGCTGGTAGGTATCAGGGTGCCACATTGCCTTGTCACTAGGACTTTGGAGCCAACCTGCCAAGTCTCTCACTTGTGTGGCTTGTTCTAGGGAGCAGCTCCTCCTTAGCCCAGGGGTGCTCAGGATGCCTAACTTTAACCCCCCACCCCATGGTGCTGAGGATTAAACTTAGTGCTCTGCCATGCTAGGCAAGGGCCCTACCACTTAGCTACATCCCCAGGCCCAGGAGGCACAACTTTTTTATGCTTGCTTTGCTGGGGATTGATCCTGGACTTTTGTGATGAGCTGCATCCCCAGCCATTTTTTATTTTGAGATGGCCTAGCTGAGTCACTGCGTTTCCCAGGCATCAACTTGTGATCCTCCTGCCTCAGTCTCCCAGAGATTACAGGCATGCACCACCAATGCTGGCTTAATTTTTATATTTAACGTTAACGCTGAAGTTGACTATTACATTGTTTTTGTCTTGATTTTAAAATCTGTGGCAATTTCTGAAAATTAAAATCTACCACAGTCATAAAAGCTAGTCATATCCTCCAGTATTAAGTGTGCGTGTCGGAGATATGCCTCACACTTACTAAAGATCTGATTGACAGCTTTGCTGTTCTGTATTTTAAGTGAGTGCTGTGTTCTTTGAAATGTAGTTGAAGTTTAATGATTGAGAATGAGATGAAAGAATGAGGTACAGATCTGTAACACAGGTGACTTATTCCTAGACTAACTGCCGGTAGTTGTCTTTGTGAGTTGTTTTTTAAAGGGCTGATTACAGAAACATCAATCACTTGTTTCTATAAATGTTTTATAATGCAAATTGAATATAATAAAATATTAAAAATACCATTCATTAAATATTGAAAAGTTCAGTCCCTAGAACTGGCCAGATACCTTCATTCTACTGCCAATTTAAATGGGCAATGTAGAAATTTTAAATTATAAAATGAGAATACTGGGTGGGGGGGACTGGAATTACAACTGTAGAGTCACCCCGCAACCCTTACCCATTTCCTGAAAAGGCCCACAGCCTTTCCCGTAGGTGGCAGACCCCACATTGTTATTAATCATTTATCACAGGTTTTCTGCAGGTTGTACTGCTTTATATTTTTTCATTCCTGCTTAAATAAAGTTAATGATATCATTTAGTTTAAGTCAGAAGTTTTATGGACTCAAATACTAGGATGTTTCATTCTGCTTGTATTTTTATTAATAAAACCTTTTAAAGTATGAAAACAAATGGGAATCAAATACTGTTCTTTTTTTTTTGTTCTTTTTTATTTTAAAGAGAAAAAAACCCAGAAAAATCAATAAGCAAACCAAAACAACAAAAACAAAATGACAACAGCAACAACAAAAAATAGTAGCGATACAGGTTTTCAGAAGAAGATGATAGGAATTTAACAACGGTTGCTATATTGCATATTGTTATCTTTAAAATAGTTGCTTGGGTTACCAGATACAGGAATAAAACAAGACAATACATCAGAACAGAACTTTGGATTTCAAAAACAAGACAGAAGGAAATCTCCCATAGTTGCTATAATGCATATTGTTATCCTCCACATAGATGCTAAAGACTGCCAGCTTTAGGCCTGCAAAGTCAACAATACAAGTATTATTATTATTATTATTATTACTTCAGTTGCTGTCACCTCAGCCTGAGTTCCTCCAAATCAGCCAGGTGCTTAAAGCCGGGGTTGGGGGGAGATGGGCGGGACAGGACAGGACGCAGCACACAGATGGACGTTGCTCTTGTCCCCCGGCCTGTGTGCTGGCTGGCTCACAGAAGGGCATGCTTTGGCTTCTTGATTCTCTTCCTGTTCTGCGTGGCTTCAGCTACTGTTCTTAGTGGCAAATCAGAATTTGTTTCACATGAGGGCTGACAGACCATGGGGGTGTTCAGAGGATGGTGTTCTGTGAAACAGCTAGTTTGTCTTGCATCAGTCACTCCAGGCGCGTCCCAGCTATGTCATAGCATGGTTTTTTGGAAAAGACACCTGGAAGCCAGAGGTAGTGGTGCGCACCTGTCATCTCAGGACTCTGGGAGGCTGAGGCAGGAGGATTGTAAGTTCAAGCCCAACCTTGGCAACTTGGTGACTCAGTGAGACCCTTCTCCCTGGAGTCAGTCCCCATTACCCTGAGAGGACGCAGGGGCCCAGCAGATGGGGAGGCACCTGCCCCAGTGCACAGGAGGGCTGCCTTTTGTCCTCTGGAGCCCCGCCCCACACTCAGCTGGGCCATGCTGCTGGTGAGGCTTGTCACAGGAATGCTACCAGTTGCCTCCTTGGTGCTGTCCTGGTGCTGGCCCAGAGCAGGCGGTGGTGCTGGCACCTTCTGAGTTCTTTGTCACCAGCTCTCTAGTCCCAGAGCAGCTTGTAGGGGCAGAGGATGTGTTTCGGAGGCGCTTTGCCTTTTGGTCTCTGTGCTCTGCATTGGGTGTGGTGATGGGTCCCTCGTGATCACGACTTAGTTAACCTTCTCCACAGGCTCTCTTGACCTCTTTGGCTCACACGTGCCTCTAGATTTTCTGGCTTTCATGTTTGGAACATGCACCTGGCACCTGCCAGAATCACACACTCACACACACGCACACACACCCCACCTTCCCAGGTAAAGCCCAGATCATACCAGCCAAAAAAAGAGGCCTCAAACTGGGACCAAAGACCAAAGAGAGGTGAAGATGATGCCTCAAGACCCTCGGCACTAGAGGTCAGCGCTGTTCAGTGACACCGAGATGCCATGTGCCCTCCTCAACCTTTCCAGACTGGCCGTGTTCAGGGTAGCTCCCTCAGGCTCTGTGGCAGGTGATGAGACCACACGTTGCCTGCAGTGGGGGGAGCCCACCTGGAGCTTTGCAAACACTCAAGGCCTTAAAACGGAGTGCGGGTGCGCCTGCAGTCTCAGCTGCTCTGGAGGCTGAGGCCGGAGGATCACCTAAACCCAGGAGTGTGAGCTCAGCCTGGGCAGTGTGGTGAAACCCTGTCTCAAAACACAAAACAAAAACAGACATTTCCACTTTTCTTGGTAAATCTGTTTTTTAAAATAGTTTTCATTAAAATACTTACGTTAAATTACTACGGGTTTTAAAAAGTTAATAAATATCACATTACTTCTGTTCTAATTTTCTGCAGTATAGTGAAACTGACAGAGCCACATACACAGGCATCACCAGGCCCTCAGTGAGAATTTTTCTCTGTAAGTGGCCAGGCACCCTGAGGTGCAAGCAGCGGCAAGGGAGAGGAGGGAGGTTGGTGTCTCGCTGTTGTGATGACAGGAAATGGCTTTGTCTGGAATTATTTGTGTTTTTTACTTCTTTTCTTCTTTTGTGATCCCAGGGATTGAACCCAGGGCCTTTGCACTGAGCTACATCCCAGCCCTCTTTTAGTTTTTGAGACAGGGTCTCACTAAGTCACTAAGTTACCCAGGCTGGTCTCAAACTTGCCATCCTCCTGCCTCAGCCTCCCTGCGTGCTGGATGACAGGTGTGCAAGTGAGCAGGTGAACACACAAGGAAAACCAGTAGCCAGCTAGCGGGCCGAGGTCAGAACCAGAGGAAGTGTGGCCTGGACCTGGGGCCACGCGCATGGCTAAGCACAGCACGCAGAACTACACTAGCAGGGCCGGAAGGGTGAGGCTCATAATAGCCACCATGCCTGGCCAGAGTGGGCCATTCTTAAATGCTCTTGTTTATGGTCTTTTTTTATTTTTATTTTTTATTTTTTTTGGGTGGCACCGGGGATCAAACTCACATCCTCACACTTGCCAGGCAGGCGCTTAGGCCACTGAGCTAGATCCCCAGCCCTATGGTCTTTTTTTAAAAGAAATTTTACATTTAGTTTCATTTGAATGCCTGGTGTTTATAATTTGTAAGTATTGTCTTTACTGCATCTGTTTGCATTTTTGTTTCTGATGCTAATTTTAAATAATGCCCTAGCACGTAATGGCGATGAAGTAAAAGCATTTTTTCTTTGTAAATTCTCTGTAATAGCCTATACAGAGGTAGTTTGAGCTTATCTATAGCCATCAGGTTTTTTCTTTCACTAGATTTTGGGAGCAGTTTTTCTTCTTTTCTTTGAGACAAGGTCTCACTGTGTAGTCAGGCGACCTTGGACTGGCTCGTGTTGCCAAGGCTGGCCTTGAACTTACACAAGTGATCCTCTTGCCTCAGCCTCCCATACAGGCATGCGCCATGCCCAGCTTGTTTTCTTCTGATTGCTTCACGGATTCAGATAATTTCTACAGTATTTACTCTAGAATTTAGAATTTCATGCAATTTACATCTGGATACCAAATACTGCAACAAAAATGTGACCGTCACCGTCTGGCCAAGTGAGAGTTGTAACAGCAGATGTGGACTGGGGTGGCCCGGGGAGCCGCTCAGCGGCCGGGTGCTTCCCTAGCGCTGGTGCAGCCTGAGTGTCCATCCCCAGCACCCGTGAAAACCAAACCCCAGTCGGCACACATCTTCTAAGGCAGCGGAGGGGAAAATAGAAACTGACCTGGCCTGTTTTCTTCTTCAAAACCCAGTTAACAAGCACAAGCCCTGGCTGGAGCCCACCTACCACGGGATCGTGACCGAGAACGACAACGCGGTGCTGCTGGACCCGCCCCTGATAGCGCTGGATAAGGACGCACCGCTGCGCTTCGCAGGTAAGGCCGCCTCCGGCTCTCCGGTTAGCGCTCCTCTGGCGGCTCCTGCGAGCTGGCGGCTGCTCACGCTCCTGGGCGCCACACGTCTTCCTTTTAACAGCTGGGCTGGTGGCCGGCAAGCTGTCGGGGCGTTGAAAAGCAGGTATTTAATTTAGTTGCGTCGTGCAGCTCAGTTACATGGATGGTGATTGCCTCCCTGTAGCGAGCTAGGTAACGTGTGGAGCAGCAGGGCTCCGGCCTTTGCACAGGATGACCAGGGTGTTCAGACACGTGCTCAGATGGGCTCGGTCCCCTTCCTCACCTGCTCCCAGAGGCCCCGGTGCTGCTAGGCCCTGGGCATCGGGGATCTGGGACTCTAGCACCTCAGTGTCTGTGACCTGTAGTGACGTCTGAAAAAGTCGAGTAGTCTCTGTGGAGATGCTTTTGTGTGGGTTACTTTTTGTTTTTTCCGCTGTACTGGTTATTAACCCCCAAGACCGTTGGACTGAGCTGCATTCCCCAGCCCTTTTAAAATTTTTTATTTTGGGGTAAGGTCTTGCTTAGTTGGGCTTGAGCTTGTGCTCTTCCTGCCTCAACTTTCCAGGCACAGACTTCATTTTTATGAAGTAACTCAAGTTAAGAATATTAAAAATAAGATGTTTCTGGTGGCATGTGCCTATAATCCCAGCCACCTGGGAGGCTGAGGCATGAAGATTGCAAGTTTGAGGCCAGCTAGACAACTTCTTGAGCTACGGACTCAAAATTAAAAAGGAGCTCTTGAGGGTTTAGCTCAGTCTTAGAGCGCTCACTTAGAATGCATGAAGCCCTGGGTTCCATCCCCAGTCCTGGGGAAGAAACAACAAAAGGATTATAACCTGTGTCTTTATAGAAACAGATGGCTGGGACAGCTTTGGAGATGATCATCACGGGACAACTTTCTGTGTCGGTGGCATTTTAGAGTCCTTTCTCTGTCAGAGCTGCTCTTGTGTCACATGGACTGTGGTGACATCTTTTCTTGGAGAAAGCTATGGTGCTGCTGCACACTTTTTTGGCCTCAGGGTCAAAATAGACATCACAGAGCTAGTGTGTGTGTGTGTGTGTGTGTGTGTGTGTGTGTGTGTGTTTTGAGACAGGGTCTCACTGTGTAGTGCAGGCTGGCCTTGAACTTGCTTATATAGCCCAGGCTGAACTTTTGGCAATCCTCCTGTCTCAGCCTTCCGAGCACTGAGATTGTAGGCATGTGCCACCACACCCAGCTTGGAGTTAGTTTTTGAAAAGCAGTTTTCACATGACTTTTTTCCAGATCAAAACTTCTGTTATTAGCAAATGTTCTGTTTGCTTTGGGACAGATAAAAACAATTGCGTGAACTTGTATAAAATGTATCTTCTAGCTGGATGTGATAGTGCATATCTGAAATCATGGCATTCTGGGAGGCTGAGGCAGGAAGATCACAAATTCAAGCCTGGCCTGGGCAATTTAGCAAGACCCCGTGTAAATCTCACTGGGAACAAAATACCCAGTGCCTACAGGTTAAGGTTTGTCTGGGTCATGGTTTCAGCCCCTGCTGGCTCCGAGGCTGAAATGGTGTGGCACTGCTCAGCCTCAGCAGCCAGCACGCAGAGGGGGAAGGGAGGCTCGGGGCGGTCACAGCGCTAGTTGCCGCCTCTGAACAGCACGGTCAGCTGCAAGCGCCCCAGTGGCTTATCCACTCAAGAGTCACCTTCCGAGAGCCCCACTTCGGAGCATAGGGAGCCATGTGATGTGGGTGACGTTCAGAGCATCATGCCCTGCTCAAAGTAAAAAGCCACAAAGGCTGGAAATACCTCAGCGTGAGTGCCCTGGGTCCGAGCCTCAGAGCTGAGAAACAGCAGCAAAACAAAAATAAACAAAAAACGAATCAAACCAACAGAACCTGTTACACTTTCATTTTCCTATTGTAAATTGAGGGTGATGACTATGGGGTTGCTGTTGAAGAAATAATTCAAACTAAATCCTACTTCATTCTGTTCAGGCGCAAGGCCCTCTTCAGGAGAATGACCTGCCCGCTGGCTCCTGCTAGTTAGTGGGGCTGGAGCTTCCAGGGGGCTGTGCTTGTTGCTGGGTGTCAGAGAGGGATTGGGACAGGGACAGTGGAGGAGGCCTCTGTACCACGCCACAGTGTTCGTCCAGTTGTCCAGGTGATCTCCTTGTGTTTTCCCTCCAGATTTACAATCATTTGTAGCTTTGCATGGTAGTCTGATTAGATAAATTTTTTTTCCCCTCAGTACTGGGGATTGATCTGAGGGTCTTCATACCGAGCTACATCTCCAGCCCTTTTAAAAACTTTTTTGAGATAGGGTCTTCCTAGGTCACTAAGTTGCCCAGGCTGGGATGGAATTTATGATCCTCTTATCTCAGCCTCGAGAGTGATGGAGTTACAGTCATGTACCACCATGCCTGGGTCTACCTAGATTTTTGAATGTTCATGTTTAGATGCTGTGTTTGGTAATTCTATCCTGTTGCTTCTTACAAGTGTGACATTTCGTGCTGTATCAACACTTTTCAAGAGGTTATCTGGTGTGTGTTTTGAGTAGATTTATGTAACATATGATTCATTTTAAGAAGTGATTGCAGAGTCTGGGCATGGTGATGCATGCCTATAATCCCAGCACTCAGGAGGCTGAGGCAGGAGGATTGTCATGAGTTCAAGGCCAGCCTGAACTAAAGGGAGATCTTGTCTTAAAAAAAAAATTAAAAGAAGAAAAAGTAACAATAGTTGAGAGTTCCGCATCTCTTCCCCAAGGCCTTTATGAAGTGTCCACACGGTCCTGGTGTTTGTGGGACATGGTCCTGCTGCATTGTTAGCAAGTCGCTTGTCTCAAGGCGTCTGCAGCAGTGTCCAAGGCGAGCCCAGGGGCTTCGCAATGTGAGTTTGTGTCTAACCCTCCACAGCCCAAAGAAGTAAGGGCTCTTTCTGCCATCCCCATTTTTGCAGAGCAGAACTGAGGCACTGAGCAGCTAAGTACTGGCTCTGGGTCCCACAGCTAGGTGAAGAGGTGGGGTTCTAGTCTAGCCTGGGGGGCCCTCTGTCAACGCAGTGGCTGCGTTTATAACTGCAGGAAGTTATACAGGAAGTAGGAAATGAATGGATGTCACATACTGACTTTGAAGGAAAAAGTCACAGCAATAAAATCACCTATTTTTTCTCATTTTATCTTATTGTATTGTCAGATTTATTATTATTATGAATGTCATAATACCTGTAAAATTGTAAGTTGTAGGGATCCTTGCAGTTTCTTTTTTAATTGTAGTGGGGATTGAACCTAGACCTTCACACCGAGCTACATCCCCATCCCTTTTAAAATTTAATTTAATAGTTTTGAAACAGGGTCTTGCCAAATTGCTCAGACTGGGCTCAAGATTGTGATCCTCCTGCCTCAGCCTCCCAGAGTGATGGGATTATAGATGTGTACCACAGTAGCCAGAGAGTCTCTGTTTTTTGTTTGTTTGAGACAGGGTCTTGCTATGTAGTCCAGGCTGGCCTCAAATCCACAGCCACCCTCCTGCCTCAGCCTCCTGAGTGCAGGGATTACAGGTGTGCACCACCTACAAACCTTGTACGTTTTAGTGTCCAAAATTATATGCTGAAAAAAGTACATACGAGGATTAAAGCAAAAACTTCCATAGCGAAGCAGTTTGGACCCAGGCCATGGAGGTAATTGAGCTGTATTTGCCGTAGTAGACAGGAAGTAACCACTTTCCTTTCAGAGAGTTTCGTGGCACACAGTACACTCATGTGTTTCCTTCCCGATGTCCTCCTTCTTCCTCCCTTAAGAAATACAATTCACACACCATAAGAGTCATATGTATTTGTGAAACTGCTCACCTGTCAACCATGGTCTCATTCCAGATCATTTTCCTCACCCAGAAAGACACCTGGTAGCAGTCACCGGTCGCCTGTCACCTCTTGGCCCTAGCTACTCATGGGTTTGTGCACTCGGGTGTTTCCTAGAAACCCAGTACACGGCTTTTTGTGTTGCTGCCTTTTACTTAACACAGCGATTCCAGGCTTCCCCTAGGCTGTAGCACCTGCGGGTCCTAGTTCCTTTTCTACGGCCCGTGATGCCCCATTGTGTGCACACACCGCGTCTTTGTCGAACCGCTCATCTGCCGGGGGACCCTGGATCGTCCTGTTTGGGCTGTCAGGAATCACACTGCCGCAGGTGCTCGCGCGGAGGGGACAGACTGTTCGGGGACAGACTCTTCTTTCCAGTGGTTCTGGGGGCTGCGCCCAGGGCCTTGTCCAGGCCGAGCAAGTGCTCTATCACCCAGTGACACCCAGCTTTCCGTGGTTTTTATTCTGAGACGGGATCTCCATAAGCTGCCCAGGCCGGCCTTGAACTCTTGATTCTCCCCCTCAGCCCCTGAGTACTGGGAGGAGTGGCTGTGGGCTGCGCTGTCACTGTCACCATCTTCAGATGAGGAAACCGGCTCAGAGCATGTCTGTCAGCTGCGTGACCCTGGGGGATGATGCCCTTGTCTGTCTGGTCCCCGTCACGTTGGCCCTCCATGGCGGAACTGTGCTCTGTCCGTGCTTGGGTGGAAAGTGTAGAAACAACCCGAGTAGACTGTAGCGTCATCTGGTTTAACCTGAGCTGTGACCAGACCCCGCGAGTGGTGGTGTCAGTCCAGTGGCAGTCGCTTATTTGGGGTCCATAGCTGTCAGATGCCTGCCACAGCTTACAGAAGGCACAAGAGCCGTCTCTTGTCTCCAAGCCTTGGTGACCTGGGCAGGAAGGTGAGGCCAGCACTGTGGAGCACAGAGCTGGGAGGCTGGGAGGTTCATGGTTTAGGGCCAAGGGGGGGAGGCGTCAGTGTCGGGGTTCAGATGGCAGGCAGGACCCTATCAGGGAGGAGCCCAGCGCTCCTGGTCAGTCCCTAGCTAGGTGTGGTGCACACCTGTACTCCTACCGCTTGGGAGGCTGAGGCAGGAGGATCACTGTGAGTTCTAGGTCAGCCTGAACTACAGTGAGACCCTGTTTCAAAAAAAAGCTATTGTTGGAGACTGATACTTGAATTTTCATTATAATTTTTTCAGGTAATAAAATGTTTGTAGGGGAAATTGAACTCAGGGCCTTCACACAGAGCTACATGCCCAGCCTTTTCATATTTTATTTTGGGACAAGGTCTCACTAAATCACTAAGTTGCCCAGAGTGGGTTCAAACTTGTGATCCTCCTGCTTCAGCCTCTCAGAGTGCAGTGCATCATCATGCCCATCCCAAATTACTTGAAATGATAAAGACCGCTCCTAGCACCTGGGCCATTCCGAACCAGGGATAGGCTGAGTTCGGCCCCGAATCCATTGTCTGTAGAGCCTGTGCTGTGACGCCTGTGAACAGAACCAGTGGTTGCGGTGGGCTGGGGGCTGTGGATCTGTTCTGGCAGCCGTCACCAGCCACGTTGGTGACTTACGGCTGCCCAAGCATGCAGAATGGGGCGGTGCAACCGAGGGGCTGAATGTTTAATATTATTTCATTTTAGCATGAGTTTTAGTTTAAATGGGAACAACTGTGTGTGACTGGTGGCCGCCACCTTGGATGGCACAGATCTAGGGTGTCTTGTTCATGTCTAGGAGGAAACAGACAGAAATATCTGCTATGGTATTGTTCATCAGTAGCAGAAAAGTTGGAATGATAGCATATTCACACAGTGAGAATGATAGTAAGCCGGCGCAGTGGCACACAGCTGTAATCCCAGCACTTGGGAGGCCGAGGCAGGAGGATTGCTTTGAGTTTGATGCCAGCCTGGGCTACATAATGAGGCCCTGCCTCAAAAAAACAAACAAACAAACAAAACAAAAAAAGAATAAATGAAAGATGATGGTAATAGCAAGCATTTGTCGAATGCTTTGCCTGTGACAAGCACTGTTTTCAGCATGCTTCATGTTTTAATCCGTGAGATTCTCATGAGTACAGGATATTGGGGAGGAATAAACCAGAGCTGCACTCAGCAGCCAGGGCGAGTGCATCTTGTACTCAAGGCTGTGTAAAAAGACGAGTCACAAAAACTGCATGTCACCTGGCACCATTTTAAAAACCTTTATTTTATTTTTATTTATTTATTTTTTTTTTTTTTTTGCGGCACCGGGGATTGAACTCACGACTTTGCACTTGCCGGGCAGGCACTTAGACCGCTGAGCTAGATCCCCAGCCCTGTTTTTGAGAGAGGGTCTCACTATGCCATTCAAGCTGGCCTTGAGCTCACTTTGTAGCCCAGGCTGGTCTCGAACTCACAACGATCCGCCTATCTCAGCCTCCCCGAGTGCTGGGATTACAGGCGTGAGCCACCACGCCCAGCTTTAAAAACCTTTAAATCAGGCAAAATGAAACAGCTCTGTTTAGGGGAAATAAATGGCAGAATCTTTCAAAAAGCAAAGGAATCCAAAGAGTGCTGCCTTGGGGGAGAGGAGATGGCAGATGGCCTGAGCATGTCTGCAGGGCCACACGCGCTCGGCTCTGCCCTTTGCCAGTCACCGGGGTGGCTGCAGGACCTGCGCTGACCTGGTAGGGGGCGCATCCGCAGAGTGAGGTGGCGGTCAGTGTGGTGTCACGGCAGCTGGTTTCAAGCTCCTTCCTTCCATTAAGCCAGTGTTTATAGCAGAGGGTTCCGACCGGGCCTTCAGTTGGTGCTTTAGATGAGAAGCCATTGGTATTGATAAGAACAAAGGGTTAAACGCTTTTGCTCCAAATGTTTGCTTCTCTAAATCTAACGCAGCATTTTGAGTGCTGCTAGAATCTAGCTGAGAGAACTCAACTTGAAAGCGCAAACACACGGGTTAGTTATCAGCTGCCGTCATGCAAGCGTTCCAGATGGAAACTCATCCCTAAATTGGTGTCATTTAAAAATTACGCAGTAGCTCATGGTAAGTGGGATTCTAAGTAACATTTTGCTAGAGGATCCAGTTTGGCTGTGGGAGTTCTAGGAGGCGGCTCCTGAGTGTACTGTTAAATTATACATCAAGCTTTTCTGTGTAATATGTGCATCTTTGACTTAATTTCCATGTTGTTCCATCTCCACCCTTTCCCGAATGACTGACATGGGTTTATCTTTTCTCCCTTTAGAGAGTTTTGAGGTGACAGTCACCAAAGAAGGTGATCAAGGGTTCTTTGTCTCCCTCTTATGAATATTAACCCACTAACTTCGTTGATAAAATTGGGAATCAGCCCTTAAACAGAAGCAGCTGTCATGCTCCTCTGCCCCACATTTATTCGCCTCCGTTGTCCCTATTTTTAAATGTATCGATGGAGGGTGAATGTCATCAGACCCTTGGTTAGAAATATCTGGAAATCAGACATCCATTTGAACTACATAGACAGGACCACGCATTTTTGTTTACTTGAACTTCAGAGATTTGTTTCATGACAATTTCCTGTTTGTTGGTGTTGTGGAAGAGTCTGATTTTTATGTGAAATAACGTTTGTGAAGTGTCACATATACATCAAATCATTTATGATTGTTCCTCCACGGGCAAGGATGGAAACATGGATTTGGAACTCTTAATTCCGCTTTGAAGCCAATTGGGCCGTACCGAAGTTCCCAAGCTGGTGTCTTTCAGGGTTGATAGGGTGAAGCCCCCCCAAAAGGGTAGCAGATCCCTCCCCGTGACAGAGCCGGGTGACAGCTGTTGAAATGGATGCCTGAAAGTTGGTATTTCTACCTCTCGTTTAGTAGTTTGTTTTGATTCCCTAATTTTAGCCAGGCTCATTGCACAGGAAGACTTGATTCTTTGGATTTTTTTCTTGACAGAATTTCTGTAATTACGGTGCTGGTCCTTTATCTCACGCTTCTTCCTCTCTCCACACTTAACTGTGCGTTTTATCCTCTCTCTGGTCCAAATCCAAAGAGCTGCCCGGCCTTGGCCCTCGGGTGGCCGGGGCAGCCCCGGTGTGCTCCAGCCTTGGCTGTCCGCTAATGAGACTCCTCCTGCCCTCGAGCCCTCTAAGTGCTCCTGTGGAATGCCTGTCTATGTTCTCTCTCTCTTTTGTATTCCTGCATGAGTGGATGCAAAGTACACATGTTGCTTGGGAAGCCAGACTCCGCTGCTTTTGACTAAAGCCCCAGAACTCACCCGTGTTAAAGCACAGTGCCCCCCGCTTTGTCCACGGACCCTCCAACCCCTGGCTGCTGAATTGTTGTCGTTTATTTTCTTTGGGGGAGGAGGGCAATGTACGGAGGGTTTGCACCGGCAGAAATCCTGACCTTCTGTGCTTTCACTCTCCAGGTGAGATTTGTGGCTTTAAAATTCACGGGCAGAGTGTCCCCTTTGATGCAGTGGTAGTGGATAAGTCCACTGGCGAGGGGATAATTCGCTCCAAAGAGAAGCTGGACTGTGAGCTGCAGAAAGACTACACGTTCACCATCCAGGCCTACGACTGCGGGAAAGGCCCTGATGGCAGCGGTGTGAAGAAGTCTCATAAGTAAGCAGGCTGGCGGGGAGGGACGAGACCCCACTGAGAAGTGTGTGTGCACACTTGAGGAAGGGGGCGGACAGGGACAGGTGCCTGCAACTCCAGACTGGTGTTTTTTGGTCTTTTTGAGACAGGTCTCGCTATGCAGTTCAGGCTGGCCTTGGGCTCGCTTCGCAGCCCAGGATGGTCTCCAACTTGCAACGATCCTCCTGCCTCAGCCCCCCCGAGTGCTGGGATTACAGGCGTGCGCCACCACACCCAGCCCCCCAGGCTGTTTTGAAATTTGAGGCAGAAGCGTTTTCAGTCTGTGCCCTCACTCATGGGCAGCAGACTTTGGAAAATAAATGAATGATTGAATGATCTCACCCCACCACGCTCCACTCGAAACCGAGGAAGCCCACCTTTCCCTGAGCAAGTGTGTTTTGTTGTTGCGTTCATGCTTTCTGGTAAAACCCAGGGGCAGGAGGTTGGCTGTCTGCACTAGAGAAGCAGTAGACCCACTTCTGCTGTCCTGTGTGTGAGAC
Organism: Cuniculus paca; assembly: GCA_004365215.1. Lineage (NCBI taxonomy): Eukaryota > Metazoa > Chordata > Mammalia > Rodentia > Cuniculidae > Cuniculus > Cuniculus paca. Next base: position 5,269 of record RJWT010007165.1, on the reverse strand, counting down.
GTGGGACGGAGCTGGATGCAGGTGGAGAATCCGGTCTGTCTCTGCCACTTGCCAGCCCTTCCACATGAAGTGGTTTAACGTTGCTGAGGCTCTGTCGTCTTTAGCATGTCTGCTGAGGACCGGGACTGTGGGCCAGTTGGCATCACACACCCATGGCGAGGGGTGCAGATGATGCCTCTGGGACCTGGAGCTCTTGGTGAACAGTAGGGTGCGCTTGCTAGTGAGTCACCCTCATCCTTTATGCAGTGTGACTCTGCCGTTTCCCTTGCAAAAGATCCAAGCACCTTGTTCAGCTCAGAAAAATAGACTGATTGTCAGTAGCCCTTGAAATCTACAACTGTTGGCACTGGGGACCTGGTTTCTTGTTAACCAGTTGGAATCTGGGGAGTGACAGTAGGCACTGCCCCTCCCTGGCCCCTTCACTGTTGCCTTAGTCCCGATGACCTCCCAGGGGCCACCGTTGCTCTCAGGCTCCACCTGCTTCTTCTAGGACGGAATTTGTTTTACCTCTCGTCATCAAACCTTGCCACGCTTGTTCTGTTCTCTTATCTTTTCTTCCTTTGACCCTACTTTTTCCTCCCCCACTGAATTTTGTAATAAAATGCCTTTTTTTTTTTTTTTGGAGACAAGATTTCACTATGCAGTGCAGGCTGCGTTGAGCTCACTTTGTAGCTCAGGCTGACCTCAAACTCAGCAATTGTCCTGCGTCACCCTCCCAAGTGCCGGGATTACCGGTGTGTGCCACTGTGCCCAGCCAATAAAATGTCTTTTAACTTTGTAATTAGAGAACAGACAGATACCTGGTAGAAGTAGATGTCTAACTATATATCTTTCACCTTCATGTCCTGGCATAGATTGTCAGAGAAAGATCTAAAGTGTCTGTCTGTCCACCCTCCCCCCAGCTATGCTAGGGACTGAACCCGTGGGCTCATACACGCCAGGCAAAAATAGCTTCTACCACTGAGCCCCAGCTCCAGGTCTCTTTTCTTGTATATTATTAATTTTTAAACTCAAGTTTAATGACACAGAACAATCAAGCCAGATCCTTATTTTAACTTTTTTTTTTGGCCCATGATGAATTGAAAACAATGAAATTTGGTTTAATTTTTTTTGTCTTCATCATATGAATTTCATGAAACAAGATAGCAGAGAAAAATAAATTTAAAAGTAGGGCAGAATTGGTATCCTTTGGTTGAAAAACAGAACGATAGCCCCCAAAACAGCTGTTTCCTCCTCTTTGTCCAGAGCCACTGTCCACATCCAGGTGAACGATGTGAATGAGTACGCGCCCGTGTTTAAGGAGAAGTCCTACAAGGCGACAGTCACTGAGGGCAGGCAGTACGACAGCATCCTGAGGGTGGAGGCCGTGGACGCAGACTGCTCCCCTCAGTTCAGCCAGATCTGCAGCTACGAGATCATCACTCCCGATGTGCCCTTCGCCGTGGACAAAGACGGTAAGGGCAGAGCGGCCCTTGCCGAGAGAGGCCCGGATCCGTGTTGTCCCTGAGCGTCAGTGATGGCCAGCATTGCATGTTTGAGTCTCCACTCCGTCCTGACAGCTTCTCGGGAGCCACAGGTCTCGTGTCTGCTGGGCCTCCCCTTTCTCCTTTCCCACCCTTCTCATCCCTTCGCTTCTCCACGCGCCCTGGAGTGAGTCTGACCTTTAGACAGTCGCCTTTTCTGTTCTCCACGCAGTGAGCACTTTCTGTCTAATCTTTGTTTTTCCAACCCACACAGAGCAGGGGAAGGAGCCCAGGGCCTCCCCAGGCTGGCAGGCACTCTACCACTGAGCAGCACCTCCAGCCCCTGCCTCATCATGAATAGGGGTTCATACCACATTACTTCCTGCCAGGCCCATTCTGGCCTTAGTAAACACAAGTAGCTCTCTGGAACTTGACTTCCTTATGAGGTTAGAGTTTCTTAATGATGATATGTGTCCCCATTGCTAACTAGTATGCAGTAGAGTCTGATGGAATGATGAGTAGATGTTTATCTGCACTCAAGGTGCATGCCCGTAATCTCGGAACTCAAGAGGCAGGAGGTTGCTGTGAGTTCAAAGCCAACCGGTGCTACATAGTAGAACCCTATCTCCAAAAAAGCAGATTTGTCTTATAGGCAAGGAGGAGCAGGAAAATGATCTGTGCCCCTCCCCACTTTGAGATTGAATTGGTACTAAACACACACCCCACCACTGAATCATACCCCTAGTCTAACTGCAAGCAAAGTAAATCTTTAAAAAAATTTTTTTTCTTTTGGCACCTGGAATTAAACTCAGGACTTTGCGCTTGCATTTTCCCCTTGACAGGTTACATAAAGAACACTGAGAAGCTGAACTATGGGAAAGAACATCAGTATAAGCTGAGCGTCACGGCCTATGACTGCGGGAAGAAGAGGGCCGCAGAAGACGTCCTGGTGAAGATCAGCATTAAGCCCACCTGCACACCCGGGTGGCAAGGTGAGCTGCCCCCTCTCCCGCTTGCGCACCTTCCTGAAAACTTAGAACCCCAGGAGCCTAAAGTGCGAGTTTCCCTCCTTCCCTCCCATGCTGACCCATGGGCAACACAGGCTGGAGCAACAGGGTTGAGTATGAGCCCGGCACCGGCGCGCTGGCCGTCTTCCCAAACATCCACCTGGAAACTTGTGATGAGCCAGTGGCCTTGGTGCAGGCCACAGTGGAGCTGGAGACCAGCCACATCGGGAAAGGCTGCGACCGAGACACCTACTCCGAGAAGTCCCTCCACAGGCTCTGTGGTAAGAGGCTGGGCATCCTGAGCCCTCCGTCTTTGGGATAGGGGACCCCTACAGCAGGCCATGCCGTGTGTCTCAGTGTGTGATGCTAACCCACAGGCACTGTCACACTGGCTGCTTGTCAACCCGGCCGGTAACCCCTAAAAGTCTATTCCGAGGGTTACACGTGTATGCACTTCGAAACCACTGATGTGAAGAAGGCAGCATACGTCGTAAATCATCCAAATAGAGATGACGTAAGAATAAGCTGTCCCAGCCGCTCGGGAGATGGAGACAGGAGGATTGCTTGAGCCCAGAAGTTTGAGAACAGCTTGAGCAAATAGTGAGACTCCATCTCAGGAGAAAGATAAAGTTGCATGAGTTTTATATGAAGCAAGATGTTCATTTAAGGATTAAAGAAAAAACTGCAGATGATTCAGTAGCCTTTGGTAAACATGAATCAGAGAATCAGCCTAAGGATACCCACATCTCAGACTTCTTTTTTCTTTTTTTTTTTTTTGAGACAAGGTCTTGCCATGCAGTTCAGACTGGCCTTGAACTCCCTTTGTGGCCCAGGCTGGCCTCAAACTCATGGCAATCCTCCCACCTCAGCCTCCTGAGTGCTGGGGTTACAGGTGTGTGTCACCACACCCGCCTGTAAGATACTCATGTCTGACTAGAGGCTCAGCTCACTGTGTACATCAGACTACACTGTGGAGGAGCTGAGAGACAGACTTGGAAACTGACCAGAGGGCGAGCTTTCCTCTTTCCTGTCTGCTGTGCAGCTTTCTGGTTTATCTAGATGAAGAGAAGTGAGGTCTAAATGTCTCTAGTGGGAGGCGTGGAAGGCAGAGTGTTTACTTGGTCAGCCATAACACCAGGAGTCTCAGGGGCCCCTCATGATCAGCAGGGGCCTTTGCGTTTCAAGGGCACTGGGCAGCGGTCTCCTAAACTGATTCACCTCCCACCACCTGGATAAAGCCTGTAGGTTAGGAGCTTGCTTCTTTCTTTCTTTCTTTCTTTCTTTCTTTCTTTCTTTCTTTCTTTCTTTCTTTCTTTCTTTCTTTCTTTCTTTCTCTCCTTCTTCCTCTTCTTCTTCTTCTTCTTCTTCTTCTTTCTTCTTTCTGCTTTCTTCTTTCTTCTTTCTTCTTCTTCTTTCTTCTTCTTCTTCTTCTTCTTCTTCGAGACAGGGTCTTGCTGTGTGGTTCAGGCTGGCCTTGAATTCACTGCATAGCCCAGGCTGGTCTTGAACTCATGGCAATTCTCCTGCCTCAGCCTCCTGTGTGCTGGGTTTACAGGTGTGTGCCAGCACACCTAGCTGACACTTGGTTTTCTTAATCATTAAAACTTGCAAGGTGGCAACTGAGAGGAGGAGAAACCTCTTTGCTGTGCTGGTCACTACAGTGTTGAGGACCTTGGATGTGTGTGTCATGCCATAACGTTGTGCTCACATAAATGTGAATTTAGGGTAGGAATGTTTTCTGTTTTAAAGCATGTGTGTAAATATAATGTATAAAACTGACTTCCATGTAAGGCCACTGTTTGTTTGGATAGTAAATGAATATTTTCTCAGCAGAACAGCTGAAAGAAAGAATAGAGAGCATTTAGAATCTGAGTCCTGACACGGCCTGTGTCCCAGGTGTTAATCTTCCCAGCAGGCCTCCAGAGTAGGTGGTGCTGACCTGATTGGTACAGAGGAGCTAACTGACTCTGAGGGAGGTTAAGTAGCTTTTCCAGTGACGTGTTTTAGAAGTAGCAGAGCTGGGATTTGGGCCAAGGTCTTGTGTCTCTCAAAAGACTAGGCTGGTCCAGCTAAGTCATGCTATGCCCAGGACTACAGAAGTCAGGGACCCTGCAACTGAGAGAGCTTGCAATATTTTTTGGGGGGGACATGTGCAAAAGAAAATTTGGGGGCCGGGAGTACAGCTCAGTGGTAGCGTATCTACTTAGCATGTCTGAATTTGATCCCCCAACACCAAAAAGAAAAAAGGAAACTCAGTCTTGGCATTTTGTAATGACAGTTGTCAAACATTTTATCCTGTACTTTAACTTAGTAAATCCATTTCTAGGAACTTACGCTGGACGCATAAGCATGGGGACAGGGCCCGTCAAGTAGAGGCTGATCAGGGGAGAGAGAGGAGCAGCCCCAGCGCCCCCAGGGAGACCGGGTCAGCACCTCGCACAGAGCTTTGTGCTGAAGGGTGACGAGGGCATTTGTGGTTCTGCTGTAGGAGACTCCTAGAGAGTGTGCGTGCTTGTGTGTGCATGTGTGCAGCAGGACTCCAGTTAGGCAACAGGTACCTCACCTGGGTATGTAGTCATGAAGAGCTAGGAGGATTCGTCCCCAGATGGTGAGTATTTGGGTGAAATTCCAAGACATGCATGATGTTTTCCATCTTCCTTCTCGTAAAAACCCATCTGCGGTTATTATCGTATTTTTGTCTTTAAAAAGGCTCCTGTTTTTAAGGAAAAGTAGGTTCGGGTTAGCATGTTGTCTGACTGTGAGATTAGCACAGCCCTAGCACGCGGCTTTGAGACGCTT